>CM046456.1:60907897-61067897 GCA_025506515.1 Flaveria trinervia | reverse complement strand
CCCGCCCTTCACAAGGGCGTGTTCTTCTGGCATCGTTGGAACTCGAGAGCCCGCCCTTCAAAAGGGCGTGTTCTTCTGGCATCGTTTTGTGGTTAGTAAATCGTGTGGTGTGGAGATTTCGAGAACCCGCCCTTCACATGGGCGTGGTCTCTCGGTCAAAGTTCACGGGACTGCATACCAGAACCCGCCCCTGCCAGGGGCGGGAACCTTTGACAATATTTTTTGTATCAATTAAGTGCTAATAAAAAAGGATAATTTATAACAGGGACATTTGATGAAAACACCCTAGATTTATATTGCGTCTTAGGTCTCTCGGTCAAAGTTCACGGGACTGCATACCAGAACCCGCCCCTGGCAGGGGCGGGAACCTTTGACAATATTATTTGTACCAATTAAGTGCTAATAAAAAAGGATAATTTATAACAGGGACATTTGATGAAAACACCCTAGATTTATATTGCGTCTTAGGCCTTGAAAATGGCTAACGTGTCCTTGGGCATCGTTTAAGGTTGAAAGTGATCCGGGTTTTGGTAAATTTTCCCATATCATATTAGTAAACACGTTCAATTTCTGGTCCATGCCTTTGTGTATTATGTGTATACTTGTAATATGTCTATTGCAATGTTTATAATATGAAACTCAATCTTAAATTAAATCACTTGAAAAACCAATTTGAAATATGAAATACTCAACTAAATGTTATAGCTTTATTAATACTAGCTTCGATTTTCTAACATTTTTTGCATACTATTATATATATTTAAACATATTTTTTCTATGCAACATGAACTATATTATTTCATAGGATTAAAGAATAATAGATTAATTGACTTGCAATAACCAAAATAGTAAAAGTAAACCAGATAAAGAAATAATTAATATATTAAACTGTAGCAGGTTGATTATATTTTGATTAAGAGACTAAAATATTATTATATTTTTAACAATTATAAAGTTAAATTAAATACGAGGATAATTAAATAAAAGGATAATCATGACCATTCTCCTATATAAGCTAAGCATGCGTCTTGATTACACTCATACACCCCTCGTGGCTCGTAGCCAATATCCAATGTCCATTGAATCGAAGTGCCAGAAGGCTTGTTTTTGTTTCATAAGTAAGGTAACGTAATTTTAATACTACAATCATTGTTTTTGTTCCGAAAATGTAACCTTGTTTTCTTTCATATAGTAAAGATTGTAATTTCTGTATACATTTTATGCTCACCTAATTAATGAAACTATGAAGATGAGACTGTATCATGAAGGAAACAATACATAGAATCATAGTTTTCTGATAATCAATCATTATTTTCTAATTTCAATACTACAATCATTTCATCTATTCGTTACTCTTTGCCTACAGCTACGTATTCCAAGATGTCAAAAAAAACTCCCGTTGGTATCGATCTTGGGACAACAAACTCGTGTGTTGCTGCTTGGTTTGATCAACACAATCGTGTTCAGATCCTTCCCAATGAACAGGGTAATAACATTACTCCATCATGTGTGGCCGGTACGGACACCGATATATTAGTAGGCGAGGGTGCCAAAAACCATATAATCAGGGAGCCAACAAACACCGTTTTCAGTAAGTTGTTTGATGAATAACTTTGATATTTATTACCCCAAAACTATAAGAGCATACACACTAATTTTCCGATCTCCATACTCATATTTACATTGAAAGAAGATTCTTTTTTCTATCTTTCTTCAATTATGTGATATTTTTTATATATTATCATTAATTTTTTTCTCTATTTCATTTGCAATCATTTTTAAGTATATTAAAATTTTTTTATAGAAATTGTATTGTGTTTTTGCAAATATAGGAAAACATAATACATTTCACAACCACTCACAACTATCGTCTATAATATATGATACACTCGTACATAAAAATAAGAAAACTACTGTGAATGCTCTAACTCTCATCTATATTATATAATTAAAAAAAGTTTTCTGAGAACACGTGTAACTTTTTTGTGAAATCTAAATTTTTTTTCCAGCTTCTCTCTACTAAAAAACAAATATGATTTGAAATAGTAAACTAAACAATTAAATATTACAAATCCTCTTATTCTAATAAATTATTAAAACACACTAGCTTTCTTAACCTAGTATTACAACTATTTAATAAATAAGATATTATATAGAATAAAATTTTATTAATTATAAAAAGATATTTAAGAATAAGATATCAATTTGCTATATAAAATTTAAAACTTTTTTTTTGTTTTTTTCCAAAAAAAATTGATAATTTTATTTAAAAACAAATCGTTTTAAAAATGTTATTTTTAAAAGTATTTTTATTACAACTCCCAAGTTTAATTTATTTTGGTCTATAAAAATTGTTCTTCTCATAAACACCGATTTTTAAAATATTTCATATAGTTAACAAGTTTAATGTTTTAAAAAATAATCTTTTTGTATTCAAATTTGTTTTTAAAAATAATATTAACAAAAAAAATCACTTTCTTAGTTTACTTGTGAAACTATTTTAAATCTAAAATAATTATATAATATTATTAGTAATCATATAAATATTTGATAAGAATGATAAAAATAAGAAATTTTGATGAGTAAGCATGTGGTGCTTTCACGTATCCTCATATTTACTTTCTAATTATAGTAGAAAGTTACATGTTAATTTAAACATAATTTTACAAATCTTGAATTTTATTATTTGCTTTATTATTTCATTATAGACTAATGATATGTAATATACAAATATAATAAAACTAAATGGTTTTATTATATTGATTATAAACTACCCATGTAATATGTAGGTTTCTAAACTAGTTTTGTATATTGTTATATTTCAGATGTTAAACGTATAATGGGATGCAGATTAACGATGACAGATTACAGAAAGACATACAATCATTCCCTTTTAAGGTAATAAAAGGATCTAATGATAAGTCAATGATTGTACTTGAACATAAGGGTGTGAACAAAGAATTTTCACCTGAAGAAATATCTTCCATGATTCTAAAGAAATTGAAAAAGGATGCGGAGGCATACCTTGGAACAAAAGTTAGAGATGTCGTGATTACCGTCCCTGCATATTTCAGTGACAAGCAACGACAGGCTACTAAGGAGCTGGTGGACTCGCTGGCCTCAACGTCATGCGCTTAATCAGTGAGCCCACAGCAGCTGCAATTGCCTACGGTCTAGACAAGATGTCAAACCCAACCGCCCAAAACATAAAAACATATTCGTCTTTGATTTAGGTGGAGGGACATTCGATGTGTCGCTTCTCACTATGAAAAGGGACGGAAGCATAAATGTTAAAGCGGTGGGGGGTGACACTCATTTGGGTGGAGAGGATTTTGACAAGGTCATGGTTGATCATTGTGTAAAACAATTTAAGAAAAAACATAAGAAAGATGTCAGTGGAAATACAAGAGCATTAGGGAGATTGAAAGTTGCATGTGAAAAAGCAAAAAGGGAATTGTCCTCAACAATTCAAGCTCCAATTTACATTGATTCCTTGTATGATGGAATTGATTTTTCAGTGAACATCACTCGGGCGAAATTTGAGGCACTAAATGCTGGTTTTTTCAACAAGTGTATGGAGCATGTGGAAAAATGTTTAATTGATGGGAAAATTGACAAAAAGAATATTGATGATGTAGTCCTTGTCGGGGGGTCGACTAGGATTCCAAGATACAACAAATGCTTGGGGAATTTTTTGACTCGAAAACACTTCGCAGGAGCATTAATGCGGATGAAGCTGTTGCTTATGGTGCGGCAGTGTTGGCTGCAAATTTAAGTGGAAATTGCAACACTAATGTGAAAGATTTGATCCTTGAAGATGTCACCCCTTTGTCCCTTGGTACTAGGATCCAAAGAGGAACCGAACACGAGTATATGGATGTATAATCCCAAGAAATACAACAATACCCACCATGAAGAAGAAAATTTATAAGACAGTTAAGGAAAACCAAAGATCCTTGACAGTCGATGTGTATCAAGGTGAGTGTTGTAACGTGAAAGACAACATCTTCCTTGATGAATTCACTCTTCATGGCGTTCCACCAGCCCTGAAGGTAGAGAAAAGATGAAGGTTGTTTTAGCATAGATGCTAATGCATTCTTGATGTCTCGGCTAAGTTGTTATCTACTGGTGTTACAAGAAGTATGGTAATTGCTGGGAGTGGAAACGTGAGCAAGGATGACATTAACAAGATGCTGAAAAAGGTTAAGCTATGAATTCTATTATTCATTATCATGAGAGAGTTAAAACGAGGGCATTGTGAATTATTGTTTTTTGCATGTTTTGTTATCTGTTTTAAAAATAATAAAAACTTTGTTTAATTTATGGGTTATCACGTGTGTTCAAGAACTCGATCTACTCTTCTCCATTAATCTCTCTGATATACCAACATTAATTATCTACTCCAAATTATAATGTACGTTTGATAGTCTAGTTGCTAGTCTTGTTTTGTATTGAGAAAGAATGTATTGATTGTTGTGTTTTACAAAGAAGAACAAGACGCCTATTTATACAAAGAACAATGATCTATACACGGAAACATATTGAATGATTGGTGTTGGGAAACAGGCTGACGAATGGCTAGCAAATCTTTGATTAGGAAATGATGACCAAATCTGATCCTATAATTTTGCCTTTGACAATCCTTTCTGTTTAGCACTCCTCCTCAAGTTGAGTAGTGGGATCACCAATACTTAACTTGTTTAGACATTTGCTAAATATTCTTTCAGTAACCGCCTTCGTGAGGATATCTGCTAATTGATCTTCAGA
This sequence comes from Flaveria trinervia, assembly GCA_025506515.1. Lineage (NCBI taxonomy): Eukaryota > Viridiplantae > Streptophyta > Magnoliopsida > Asterales > Asteraceae > Flaveria > Flaveria trinervia. The sequence goes on along the minus strand of CM046456.1, from coordinate 61,063,130 downwards.
CCGCACAAAAGGTAGTTCAAGTATCCCAGATTCTAGCTTCTCTTTAATGAAGTGTCTATCTACTTCTACATGCTTTGTATGATCATGTTGAACCTGATTTTTTGAAATTTGAATAGCTGCTTGTTGTTACACATGATTTTAGTTGGTTCTGTTGGAAGAAAACCGACTTCAGTTAGAAGCTTCTGTATCCATAGTATTTCTGTTAAGCCTCGGGCTATTCCTCGAAATTCAGCTTCTGCACAAGATAGAGCAACCACCTTTTGCTTCTTGCTTCTCAAGGTAACTAGATTTCTCTGACTAGGGTGAAGTACCCTGATGTCGATCTTAGATCCCCTTTATCTTCGGCCCAATCTGCATCAGTGTACCCTTGAATTTTCAATGTCCGTTTGATTTAAAGAGAACTCCATGACCAATTGTTCTTTTCAGATATCTCATGATTCTATATACTGCTTCCATGTGTGTTATTTGAGGCTTGTGCATAAACTGGCTAATAACTGTGTGTGTGATAGATATACCAGCTTCCCTACTAGTCGTTGATACCTCTCTTTTCTAACTAGTTTTGCTCCTTCCTCCATTTGAAGTTTATGATTCACCATCATTGGTGTATCTGCTGGTTTGCAATCCAACATTCCTGTTTCGGCTAACATATCTAGGATGTATTTTTTCTGGCAAATAAAGATTCCTTGTTTGGACCTTAGTACTTCAATTTCAAGAAAATACTTAAGTCTCCGAAGTCTTTCATTTCAAATTCTTAGAACAAGCTCTCCTTTAATTTTGTCATCTCTTCCTAGTCATTCCCCGTAATAATCATATCATCAACATATATATTAGACATGTTATAAGTCTTCCTTTTTGTTTGATGAACAAAGTGTGGTCTGAGCTACTTTGTTTGAATTCATATCCTTTCATTGCGAGTGTAAATCTGCCAAACCACGCTCGAGGAGATTACTTTAGACCATAAAGGGATATTTTAATCGACATACTTCACCTGTCTTGAAATCTATTGCAAAACCAGGAGGAGCTTCCATGTAAACTTCTTCTGTTAATTCTCCATGCAAAGGGTGTTCTTAACGTCAAATTGATGAAGTGACCAGTTTTCGTTTGCAGCTATTGAGAAGAGGACTCTGAGAGCATCGATTTTTGCCACTGGTGAGAAGGTTTCCAAGTAATCGATCCCATATGTTGAGTATATTCTTTAGCTACCAGCTAGGCTTTGTACCTCTCAATGGTTACATCTGACTTGTGCTTCACTGTAAAAACCCAACGACCTCCCACGGGTTTCTTTCCTGATAGAAGAGTACACTTTTCCCATGTATCATTTCTCATAGGGCCTCCATCTCTGTTTTCACTTCTTTCTTCCAGTTCTCAAATTCTAAGGCTTGTTTTACATTGGTTGGAGTTTGTTCAGAATATAATGAGGAAACAAACGCCTTAGCTTAATGAGCCAGGCTCCCCTGGCTATGTTGGCTACCGGATAATTTGTGTCACACCCCCGCTAAGAGCGGAAACACGGGGTTGCGACGAGACGGGAATCATCATAACACATGGTAAGCGATAGAGATGCAATAATAATAATGATGACATGCGTGTCATGACGACACCCGACAATAAGGGGACTTGTGTGTTTAGTCAGTATTCACGACAACATAGCCATAAGCATAAACATGATATAAGATAAACATAGGTAATAACATTGTATGCAATTCCCACAACCCGGGAACAATTACAAAGTATAATGTTGTTTGAAACAGTTACAACAATTGTTTTCAAAAAGACAAGTTTGGCCCGAAAAATGCATCCTAGAGTCTCCACTAAGGCAGCACACCTAGAACCTCAGCTAGCATGATCACCTGAAAAGATATGCTCAAAATGGTCAACAAAATTGTTGGTGAGCTCGCAGGTTTAAGTAATAAAAGTGTAAGTGATGTTGTATAAAGTAAATGATATGGAATACCGTGAATACAGTTATATATACAAGTAAAATCACATGACATGAGCTTTGCAACCAAACCTAGCGACGTACACAAAGAAATTGTCGGCATATATTCACCCAAGGCCCGTACCTGGCTATTGTTGGTACTAACTAGTATACCAACACGAGGGTGGGGGTGTCAACCCAGTAGTACTACCAATACCTAACCGTCGGTTCCCACACTGGAATTAATAGTTGCAAAGATAGAACCACACAGCAGACCAAGCATGTATCAGATAAGTACTTGCAACACAGTATCACGTTGATTCTTGTATGAAAATTGTATGTATGTTGTACAGATAGAAAACGGGCGAGCATACTTTTCCCCCATGTTTGTAAATGTTTGTAAAATAGTATAAGCATAAAAGGGGCCACGAAACTCACATGTTAAGTGGTAAGTATGAAAGGTCGAGATTTCCAACAGTTGAATGCAATGATCGGTCAAACACCTATTGACAGTTATTGTCAAGCATTAATGACATGTATAAAGCGTATAGTATGCTTGGTCAGTTCGGATTGTATCGGTTCGGTCGTGGGTGGCACACACACACAAGCGGACACACGTATCAGATCTTATGTAGATCCAAGTACTACGAGTAGTCGTCATTGCTTATGACATCCTTGTAAAGATCTCATTGTTATGAAAGATGACACTTGTTAAGTATTTGTAGTTTCAAATGGGTTGTCGGTAATTGTAAAATGTTAGGTTTATTTCAATTGAAATAGTATGTGCATGTTGATAGCGTTGACTTTAATCTTTGGGGTCAAGCAATGACACTTTTACTGATGTTGCCTTATCATCATCAGACGTTCAAGGGAAATTCACACTCAACATCAGTCACACAACAGGACTAGACGCTCGACCCATGTTCCTTTCGTACGAATCAACCTTCAATCGTGCGAAATAGCTACTTTCGTGCGATTGAACCTTCATTCGTGCGATTGGACTCAGTCGCACCACACAACACACACATTCGCACGACCCAACCTCCATGCGCACAAATCAACCCTCAATCGTGCGAATTAGCTACTTCGTGCGATTGAACCTTCATTCGTGCGATGGACTCTAGTCGTGCGAAACACGCACAATCGCATACACTCAGTCGATCACCTGACTCAATCGCACACATCATTCATACGCATGACTCAATCGTATACACTCATTCGCACGCATGACTCAATCGCATACAAACACCCAGTCGCACGACTCAGTCGCACGACATGCCTAGTCGCACACTCAGTCGCACGATTGACTTAGACGCATGATTCATCGCATACAAACACCCAGTCGCACGACTCAGTCGCATGACATGCCTAGTCGCACACTCAATCGCACGATTGACTAGACACATGATTCAGTCGCACGACTCACTCAGTCGCACGGCTCAATCACATGACAGACCAGTCGCCTGAACTGCAGAATCGCGACTGTGGTCGGGCTGAGCAGCCCCCGAGCTGCTCTAACGCGAGTTTTATACCACAGGACTTCCAGAAACACTCAACAAACATACACAAACATGAAACACAAGCAGAAAGACCTCACACGCACCCACACGACCTCATGTGCTCGGATGAACCCGAGCACCCGAAACCCTAGAAATCACAGCAGTATAAAAGACAAAAAAGAGACAACCAAGTCGTCTACCTGCTAGAATGAGTAGATGAAGCTGTAGATGAAGACTAGACGACGAAACGAGACCACACGGGTAGATTTTGGTGCTAGAATGAGAAAATGGTGTGTAGGAGTGAAGAGGTGAAGAAGATGAAGTGAGTGAGAATGGTTCGGAATGGGGTTGATATACCCAGCCCAAGTTTGCAAAATTACAAGTTTAGTCCCTGCACTTAACCCTCGAGTTTCCCAAATTTGTTTCGGTTGATTACGACTTAAAATGTTCGTTATATTAAGGTTAAAAGCGTGTTTAATGGCATTTGATAGTCTAAAATGGTTTTATTAATGAAATGGTCGAAATAAAGAAAAAAATGATATATTTGGTGGTAATGGTGATGAAATTTATAAAAGTTTTATGCTTAACACACGTTCTCGAAGGAAGTATGGCACAAAGGAAAATAAGCAGACATGATTCCTTAAAGCAGGAGTTCATGAAGAAAAGGAAGAATAATTAAAATATTTCTATGTTATTTATGTCGTTCGACGGACCTTAAGGTGACGGATGTCACAGTATCCCCCAGTTGAGAGAATTTCGTCCCGAAATTCAGCTGGAGTTAGGTCCAAGAGTGTCATCCACGAATAAGTGTGGGTATTTGAGTTTCATTTGATCTTCTCGTTCCCATGTAAACTCTGGCCCTCGTTTTGAATTCCACCTTACGCGAACAATTGGTATTCTGCTGCGCTTCAACTTTTGACTTTACGATCCATGACTTCAATGGGTTCCTCATAAAATGAAGCTTTTCGTCGATTTTGATATCGTCAATGGGTATGTGAAGTGATTCGTCAGCCAAACACTTCTTGAGGTTCGACCATGGAAAGTATCATGCACACCGTTGAGTTCTTGTGGTAACCTTAATCGGTAAGCCACTGGACCAATTCTTTCTGTAATCTCGAATGGTCCAACGTATCTCGGGGCTAACTTCCCTTTCTTTCCAAACCGAACAACTCCTTTCCAAGGAGAGACTTTGAGTAACACTCGGTCCCCAACGTTGAATTCTAGAGGCTTTCGACGATTGTCGGCGTAGCTCTTTTGGCGATCTCTAGCGGCTTTCAGTCTATCTTTGATTTGGAAGATCTTGTCGGTTGTTTCCTGAATGATCTCTGGGCCTGTTAGCTGACTTCAACCAATCTCAGCCCAACAAACGGGTGATCTACACTTCCTCCGTACAACGCTTCGAACGGAGCACACCCAATGCTGGTGTGGTAGCTGTTATTGTATGAGAATTCAATCAATGGCAAATGAGTATCCCAACTACCACCAAAGTCGATTACACACGCTCTCAGCATGTCTTCTAGCGTTTGTATGGTTCGTCACTTTGGCCATCTGTTTGAGGGTGATAGGCGGTACTCATGTCTAAGCGAGTGCCCATTGCTTTCTGTAGTGTTTGCCAAAATCGTGAAGTGAATCGGCCGTCACGGTCGGTGGATATGATTGACACCGGCACTCCGTGTCTTGTCACGACCTCTTTAATGTACAATCTCGCCAACTTGTCCATTTTGTAGTCTTCTCGGATTGGCAAGAAGTGTGCTGATTTCGTCATTCGATCCACTACGACCCATATCGAGTCATGTCCGTTGCTCGTTTTAGGGAGTTTGGTAATGAAATCCATGGCTATATTCTCCCATTCCACTCGGGAATTTCAGGTTGCTGTAATAATCCCGATGGTTTCTGATGTTCAGCTTTAACTTTCGAACACGTCAAGCATCTGCTGACGTACGTGGCAATGTCTTTCTTCAGGCCTGGCCACCAGTACAGATCTTTGAGATCGTGGTACATCTTGTCTGCGCCAGGATGAATAGAATATCGTGTCTTATGTGCTTCATCCATGACCAAGGTACGTACACCTCCCCACTTGGGTACCCATATACGGTCCACGAAGTACTGCACACCATCGTCCTTGCACATCAGTTGTTTATCCAACCCTCGGAATTCTTCTCCCGCAAGGTTTTCTTCTTTCAACGCTTCACTTTGTGCAATTTGGATCTAGGCTTTCAAATTTGTTTGAATGGTCAATCCCAAAGCTCGAGCACGTAGTGGTTTCACGCGTCTTTGCGGCTTAGAGCATCAGCCACCACGTTAGCTTTCCCCGGATGATACCGAATTTCACAATCGTAGTCACTAAGGAGCTCTACCCAACGTCGCTGTCGCATATTGAGTTCCTTCTGATCCAGAATATGTTGAAGGCTTTTATGATCTGTGTATACGATGCATTTGGTTCCATACAGGTAATGCCTCCATATCTTAAGTGCGAATACTACAGCGCCCAACTCAAGATCATGAGTCGTGTAGTTCTTCTCGTGCACCTTAAGTTGTCGCGAAGCGTAGGCGATCACCTTATCTTTCTGCATTAGTACACATCCCAACCCTTGATGCGAAGCATCACAGTACACCACAAAATCATCAGTTCCGTCTGGAAGGGACAATATCGGTGCATTGCACAGCTTATCTTTCAGCGTTTGGAACGCCCGTTCTTACGCATCTCCCAATCAAACTTCTTGTCTTTCTGAGTCAGCAATGTCAACGGTTGAGCGATCTTTGAAAAGTTCGCAATGAAACGACGATAGTATCCGGCTAATCCTAAGAACTGTCGTATCTCTGAAGGTGTCTGGGGTGTATCCCATTTCTTTACCGCTTCGATCTTGCGGGATCTACATGAATCCGTCTTTGTTAACCACATGACCCAAAACTTCACCTCTCGCAGCCAGAATTCACACTTCGAGAACTTGGCAAAAAGTTTCTCTTCTCTTAACAGTTTAGTATTGCCCGAAGGTGTTCTTCATGGTCCTCCTTCGATCGAGAGTAGATAAGTATGTCGTCAATGAACACGATCACAAACTTATCCAAGTAAGGTTTGCACACCCGATTCATCAAGTCCATGAACACAGCTGGTGCGTTAGTCAATCCAAACGGCATGACCAAGAACTCATAGTGCCCATAACGAGTTCTAAATGCTGTCTTCGGTATGTCCTCCTCGAAAACTCTTAGTTGGTGATATCCAGATCGAAGGTCGATCTTGGAAAAATACGAAGCTCCTTGTAACTGATCAAACATGTCGTCAATCCTGGGGAGAGGATACTGATTCTTCACAGTTAATTTGTTCAACTCACGGTAGTCGATGCACATACGGAACGACCATCCTTCTTCTTGACAAATAACACTGGTGCTCCCCAAGGCGAGTGACTCGGCCGAATAAAACCTTCTCCAGTAGTTCCTGTAACTGGCTAGATAACTCTTGCATTTTAGACGGTGCTAAACGATATGGTGTCTTTGCTACCGGTGTAGCTCCAGGAGGAACCAACTCAATACGAAATTCCACCTGTCGTGGAGGAGGCAAACCAGACAAGTCATCTGGGAATACATCTGGGTAATCCCGCACTATAGGGATATTTGCCAATTCCTGTTCCTCCTCTTTCTTTTCCACCACATGAGCCAGAAAAGAGTAGCACTGTTTTCGTAAACTCTAGCGTGCCTTCATGCAGGAAATAAGCTTTAATTTTCTCCCTGGTCTTTCTCCTTGAACTCTGAGTACTCCCTCGTCTGACATAGGGATTCGCACTACCTTGTCTCGACAGACAATCTCGGCCCCGTGTTTCGACAACCAATCCATTCCCACAATCACATCGAAACTTCCTAGCTCAAAGGGTATCAAGTCTATATCGAAGGTGTGGTTCTCTAACATTATCGAGCACTTTCTAATAATTTCATCAGCCTGAACAATCCTACCGTTGTCATTTCTACAGAGTAGCTAGTTTCTAGCCTACTAGGGCTCAAATCAAGCAATTGCACAAACTCAGAAGATATAAAGCTATTGTCTGCTCCAGTATCAAACAGTATAGATGCAAAGTGATTATTGAGTAAGTGCGTACCCATGACAACATTCGAGTCCTGGCGAGCATCGTTGGCTCCAATGACGAATGCACGTCCCCGAGCTGTATCCCCTGATTGGTCGGGCCTTGATTTCCAGCTATAGCCATCACTTGCTGCTGGTTGTTTCCTTGTTGACCCGGTGCCGATTCAGCCTGGGGCACATGTTTCGGTAGTGATCGAGGCTTCCACACTCATAACAACCCTTGCATTCCCGACGGGGTTAACCGCGTTGACCGGTGCAACCATATTCGGCGCTGTTCTGCAGTCTCTTGCAAGATGCCCCGGGCGTCTACAGTTCACGCACACCCGGCACTGCGTCCTGGGGGATGATAATTGCACTTGTCACATTTGGGGTGCAGACCCACATACTCTCGCCTGCCTTGCGTCACTGCCACAAAGTTTCTGGTTGTCTTGGCTCTTTTATCAAACTTCCCGGCACTCGACCGGCTCGTTTCCCCAAAATCCTTTCTCTTTTCTGCTCCTCTACCCAAAACTCCCGTTCTCACCATTTCATCAGTCAAAGCGCCAGCCTTAGAATCGCGCTTTGAATAGTAGGAGGAGCGTAGCGGTTACCATTGCCCGGATTTGAGGCGCAAGTCCCCAAATGTACCTCTCTATCCTTTTGATTCTGGGGTGACTAGATGTGGAACCAACCTTGCTAACTCATGAAAACGGTCGGTGTAAGCTGCGTGCCCAGCCCCCACCATGGCATGATTCTAGAACTAATGCTCAAGTTTTTGCATCTCATTGAGAGGACAGTACTCCTCGATGATTAGGGCCTTGAACTCATCCCACGACATTTGCATCGCGGATTCTCTTCCCCTAGCCTGAATCTGAGTGTTCCACCACGTCAGTGCCTTGCCCTGTAGTGAGCAAGTGGCGTACTTAATCCTTTGACTATCGAGGCATTCGCTGATGTCGATCACGGCCTCCATCTTTTCAAGCCATCTGGTCAGAGCTATGGCTCCACCTTTGCCATCAAACTCTCGTGGTTTACAAGCCACAAATTCCTTGTACGAACATCCCCGTCTAGCATTCACTACCCTGGTCTCATTAACAATTCCAGTTTCGTTACCAGCTGTACCACCATTTCCGGTCTCCTGATTGCTTTCGTTCCCAGTCGGGTTACCGTTATCCTCATTTTCATTGCCACCATCCCCGTGGGGGTGAGAATTCTGAAGAGCATCGCTCACTTGGGCCACGATAGTCGAAATTAGTGCGGCCAGCTGTTGAGCGATCAGGGCTGCCATATCCGCGTTCCCTGTTCCTTGATTGCTACTGGTTGGAGCATCAGTGTTCTTAGGGTTCTTCCCCTGCCTCTGCCTCTGCCTCTGCCCCTTGGGGCTTCAATTCCGCTACTACTACTGCGAGTAGATCTTCGAGGCGGCATGTTCTATTCATAAAAGAGGTAACATGTAAGCTTTAGTCACCATAAGATACACAAGTATTCCGTTTATCAAGTTCCAATGTTCATGTTCCGGTCGGTCAAGATCATCATGCAACCCATTTCAAGCATATTCTCGGTATACCGGTGATGTTTATATATAGGGTTCCCCGCAGCGTTCCCACCACACCCACGATGTACCGAGAATGATGCCCGATCCGGTTACATGACATCTGAATTTCCTTTACATCATATCCATAATAATCCATCAGGTCAACTGAGAGCCCAAGCATGTAATCACGTATAGTCTAGTGGAGGTTGCCTATCTCGCATCCTTAAAGGACTCAGACATAGCCTCCTCGGGTCGGTCTCAGTATCCAAGGTTAAGCGCAGTATATGATCTGTGAAGATCGCTTCGAGTCTTAATACCCGAACCTGGTTATGATAACTTGGCGCGCAGAGGGAACAAAAGATCTAATAGGAGCATCCCATAAAAGAGTGAGCACAAGGCTCTCTCATAGGGTGGAAAGATCACGAAATAGATAGATAACGAACAAGTAATGAGGAACACGTATGAGATACAAAATGCACACAACCCTGGCATGCAATCTACATGAAGGTTCCTAGGTTATAGTCTAGGTCAAACGTATTGCCTAATTCTCTATAACCAATGGCTCTGATACCAGTCTGTCACACCCCCGCTAAGAGCGGAAACACGGGGTTGCGACGAAACGGGAATCGTCATAACACGTGGTAAGCGATAGAGATGCAATAATAATAATGATGACATGCGTGTCATGACGACACCCGACAGAACTGCAGAATCGCGACTGTGGTCGGGTTGAGCAGCCCCCGAGCTGCTCTAACGCGAGTTTTATACCACGAGGACTTCCAGAAACACTCAACAAACATACACAACATGAAACACAAGCAGAAAGACCTCACACGCACCCACACGACCTCATGTGCTCGGATGAACCCGAGCACCCGAAACCCTAGAAATCACAGCAGCAAAAAGACAAGAAAAGAGACAACCAAAGTCGTCTACCTGCTAGAAATGAGTAGATGAAGCTGTAGATGAAGACTAGACGACGAAAACGAGACCACACGGGTAGATTTTGGTGCTAGAATGAAGAAAATGTGTGTGTAGGGAGTGAAGAGGTGAAGAAGATGAAGTGAGTGAGGAATGGCTGGGAATGGGGTTTATATACCCAGCCCAAGTTTGCAAAATTACAAGTTTAGTCCCTGCACTTAACCCTCGAGTTTCCTAAAATTTGTTTCGGTTGATTACGACCTTAAAATGTTCGTTATATTAAGGTTAAAAGCATGTTTAATGGCATTTGATAGTCTAAAATGGTTTTATTAATGACAATGGTCGAAATAAAAGAAAATAAATGATATATTTGGTGGTAATGGTGATGAAATTTATAAAAGTTTTATGCTTAACACACGTTCTCGAAGGAAGTACGGGCACAAAGGAAGATAAGCAGACATGATTCCTTAAAGCAGGAGTTCATGAAGAAAAGGAAGAATAATTAAAATATTTCTATGTTATTTATGTCGTTCGACAGACCTTGAGGTGACGAATGTCACAATTTGAGTTTCAGATTCCTTCTCTGGGGAATATCGTTTGGGAGGAACTCCCCTATTGCCCTTGGTGGCAACACATATCGTTCTGGTTCTTCCCTTGGTTCGAGGTGTTCTGTTGTTGTCACCGGTTCTATGTGCTCACCATCACTATGATTAGGGGAAGCAGGATAACTTCGTTCAGCATGCTCCTATTCTGTGTGCTCACATTCATAATGATTAGGGGAAACATCAAAATTTTCACGAATCTCATTATTACTTACCTCGGGCATCATATTGGAGAGATTTTCTTCAGTGACACTATGCTCAGTTGGTTGTGTGTTTGTGTCAGGCGATAATTCTCCTTTGGTACTGTGATCTTCTCTGGTTATGACTTCCTCAGACGATGGGAATTGAGTCAGCTAACCCAGTGTGTATATGCGTTTGTTCTCCCCTTGACCAATGGGTTGGGTGTTATAGAAGTATTCGGTTTCAAGAAAATTAAGGTTCATAGTAGTGTGTGTGTGTGTGACGCGTGTTTGGTTTATAACACCGATAACCTTTGATTAACTCCACAGCCCAAAAAAACACATTTCTCGGCACACGGGTCAAGTTTTGTTCAATTGGTTTTGGGTATGTGAACAAAAGCTGAGCAGCCAAAGATTCGTGGTTCAAGAGTAAGATAAGGAGGGATTTCGGTAAATTTTTCTAGGGTTTGAATAGGGGTTTTTAGTTCAAGGATTTTTGTAGGGAGTTGATTGATGAGATATATGAAGAAGCAACTGCTTCGGGCCAAAAAGATTTAGAGACTTTGGATTCGATTAAGAAGGCTCGAGTCATCTCAAGAATTATTCGATTTTTGCGCTTAGCGACCCCATTTTGTTTTTGGATTTCCTTTTGGAACTGAGTGTGAATCATAGTATGGAATATAGTAAATTTTTCAAAAACTTCAGACTTGTGTTTCAGGAAATAAACCCACGTCATACAGGTACAATCATCGATGAATAATACGAAATAACGAATGCCTTGTCCCCCTGTAATGGGAGATGGACGCCATACATCAGAGTGAATTAATGAGAAAGGTACATTAACTCTTGTATTATTTGGTTTGAAAGTTTGTCGATGGCTTTTAGCAAGAAAACAAGTTTCACAATTTATTTTATCACCAAAAGAAAAAAGTTTCAGAAACAAAATATGTAGATAACCAGCGGATGGATGTCCGAGGCGCCTATGCCACAACCATGCTTCTCAGTTTGTAGTCCCATGAGCAAGCATCACAACACCTTGTTGAGCCACCTCATCAACATAGTACAAACCTTGTCGCTCAGTGCCACGTCCAATAATCACCCCCGTTCTGATATCCTGTAAGATACAAAAAGTGGGATGCATTAGTACTATGCAATTTAGTTCTTTTGTCACATGATTGATTGATAATAATTTATGTGACAATGAGGGTACATAAAGGCAATTTGATAGTTTTAATGTTGGTGAGATTTCGATAGTTCCAACCCCTTTTACATCACTTATCTCCCCATCGGCATTCTGAATGTGTGTCTTTTTTGGTTTAGAGTGAGACACAATGTCAGAAATATCAAATCTCATGGTGTCAGTAGCACCACAGTTGAAAATCTAGGGTTTTTGTTTTTTACTACAACTTTGGGCTGTATTTGCTTTTGCAATAACATCAGGGTCTAATAATTTTAAATACTCATGAGAGAAGTATTGAGGTTTAGAAATAGAAGGGTCTGGATGTAACTTCCAAGACCTTTTACCTGATCCCTCATCTCCTTCGTTCATTCTTGCCCTAGCTGATGCCACTCCACCAAATTCGGTAAAACCATCGCCTCCGTCGCTTCTGGTGGCTTTATTGTTGCCCACGGCGGCAGCCGCTCGACCCCCATCTTTTCCAGTTATTTTATTGCCCTTTTTGTGTCCATCGTTCCACCATTCGGGGTAGCCAACGATTCAGAAACATTGTTATCTGGTGTGTTTGTTCATCCACAGTGACTACATTTAAGATGAGATTTGTCCGACCGGGATGATGATTTCGGAGAGAAATCTGACCGGCGTTGTCCTTTGGAAATAAGCCATGCCCCTTCGGTGTCGCCTGATCCGGTGGCCGCTAGTCCCGCCGCCACACCTTGTTCTGATGATTGCATACTTGTGACTGTTCCGAGAATACTCCGGTGGGTTGTTTCCTTCCGGACTGCAGCTTATGCACCTTCAGCTGTCGGTAACGGGTCCCACCTTAGTATCTCTCGTTTGATTGGGTCATGTTATCAATCAATAGCATTGAGAATTTGGAACAATTTTTGCTCAGATCTGATCTTGTTATAAGTAGCAATATCCATTGGAGAGGTCATGGGATTCGGGTCCCCGCGTTCAATTTCCCCCCAGATCCCTGCATCACAATCCAAAACTCTTCAATAGGTAACCCATTCTGTTTGATTCCATTCGCTTTAACATGTAAATCAAATGTTTGTAGTTTATCCTTCCCGCTACTGTAAGTTAGCATTAGTGCGTCCCACAATGATTTGGATGTGGGAAACTCAGTCAGGTTACTTGCAATGGTTGGTTCGATATTCTGAATTAACCAAGAGAATACTATAAGGTCATCTTTTTCCCACCGCTCATACCCGTCATCCGTCGAGTCTGGTGGTGCTGAATTTCTTGATAAATGACCCAATAATGCCTTTGATTTTCCTCCAATGGCCGCTCGAATCATTCGAGCCCATAATGCCTTTGATTTTCCTCCAATGGTCGCTCGAATCATTCGAGCCCATAATGCATAATTCTGGCTATTTAGTTTGAGACTGATTTTCAAACTATCTGAAAGGTTTTGTTTGGTGTTTTGGTTTTGGGAATTGAAACCATTTTTTATGAGGTTGGCTATTTGGGTTGTGAGAGCATCATTGTCGGTTTGGTTGACAGACATATTGTCATCAGACATATTTGTTTGGATTTTGGTGTTGAAAGTTGGTTGGAAGGGTTATGAGAAAAACAAGGTAGATGATGAGCAAATGATTTGGTCCTAGAACCGCTCACTGCTCTGATACCATCTTGTTTTGTATTGAGAAAGAATGTATTGATTGTTGTGTTTTACAAAGAAGAACAAGAGGCCTATTTATACAAGGGTGGTTTTATTTGGACACCCACCAATTTTAAATCAACACCCCTTTGACCCTATACGCCGCGTATGGGTCCATACGCGGTGTATAGGGTTGCAAAAATATTCCCTATACGCCGCGTATGGGTCCATACGTGGCGTATAAGGTATGTTCTGACAAGACCCTGACAAGACCCGTGTCACACGCGTGTCGATGAGTCGGGAGTGGTGTACCATCCATCACAGGACGTGGCAAATTTTCCCAAATTTTTTTTGCAATATTTCTATGTATTGTGAAGGGAGTATACGCCACGTATGGGTTAGTACGTATAAAAATTTTTGTCGGCTTTATTTTGTACGTTAAGGTTGACACTTTGCGTATAAGTTATATTTTGTAACATATTAATCGATAATTTTAAATCTTAGTTAACATATAAAACAAAACAAACATTAAATGATAATATAAATAAATAACGAAGTTTTTAAATACATAACAAAATAAAAGTACAATTAACAAAATAAAACTACGGTGAATCTGGGTAATATCGAGGCGGTGGCAAATCAGGAGGATCAATACCAGCAGCACGGGCTCATGTAATATCAAGCTGAACATGCCAATTCATAAGATCCTCAAGTCGATCGAGGCGACGACCCTGATCCTGTAATCTCGTATTAATCTCCTGCATAAATGTCTTAATACGTGCAGGCACCCTTACATCTCTATAAATATGCCGAGGGAACTGGCTGAGGAGGCGGCTGGTCTTGTGGCGGCTGATCATGCGGAATATGCTCCTGTTGCTGGTGTGGATGGTCATCGCCGACCTGCTGAACAGGTGCAGGATGCCAGATCTCACCGGCTCGAAGAGAGAACCGTATGCCACCCGGAAACTGGCGTATAATATGCATGCCGTATAACGTACGACGATCTAATCTCACCGGCTCGATCGGTGGAGATACGTCAGCAGCATGGCGAGGAAGATAACTAAGAGAACGCGCAATGATCGTAATGTACGCGCCGCCATACACCGCTCCTCGCTCCTGGCGATGATAATATGAAGCGTAATACTCAGCTAAACATCTCGCTAGGTTGCACCTAGTCCCCATAAGCAAACAATATAGGTAAAATAAGTCGGGAATGGTACACCACTCCCGACTCTTGCCACGTCCTGTGATAGATGTGGCGATCATACGATGCAAGTAACAGATAAAAGGGTCTCTAATGCCAGTGACCCTGCCCTTAGTCCTCTGAAACGAACCTCCGGCAATTTGAGGCCACCGATCTCTCAATCGGGTCTCCTCCATCTCAGTAATTCCCTCTGTAAATAGAGGGGTAATGGTCTCCGGCTCATAATAAAGTCCTGAGAGAACGGCAAACTTCTCAATCGACATCTAATGAAATCGTCCACATAGCCGAAATGAAATCTCAGATCGCTCATCGTCCTCCACCATCTCATCAGGACAAACATAAATAAAGGTGGATAAAAACTCCACCGTCAGCTCTCGGTATGAAGGTAAGAAAGCCAGCTCAAATAATCGACTCCATGGCGTATTATCTCCGATAATCCCAGCGAGTCTATCGCGCTCCCCAAGTTCAGCCATCACCTCCCAATCCACTGCCTTTTGATGACCGATCTTGATACGAATGAATTTTGAGCACTTTGCATGCTCAATAGTACGGGCTCAACTGTAGCCATGGATGATTGGCAATAACATCAACCTCAACCTCAACGTCAGAATCGAAAGACATATCTGCAAAAAAAAACGAAAATTTTTAAGACCTGCGTATAGGGTCTATACGTCGCGTATAGACCTATACGCCGCTTATAGGTACCCACGTATGGGATTTGTGTGTGTTGTATGGGACCTATACGCCGCATATGGGTCTTGTGTGTGTCGTATGGGTCCTATACGCCGCGTATAGGTACTCGTAAATATCCAGCGTGGGAGACTCACACAAACGTATAGGTTTCGGTGGAGATGTGTCCCACACCCATACGACCCAGGCCTATACGCCGCGTATGGACCCATACGCGGCGTATAGACCCGCTGAATGACTGATTTGACTTCGCTAGTTTTGTCTTCTGAAAAGCCTATACGCCGCGTATGGGTCCATACGCGGCTTATAGGCTCACTGATGTGACGTGGAATTCTTGGCATTTATGAGGGAGACCTATACCCGCGTATAGACCCATACGCGGCGTATAGGTGGGTGTCGATTTAAATTTGAGGGTGTCTCTTTATTAGGACCCTTATACAAAGAACAATGATCTATACACGGAAACATATTAAATTATTGGTGTTCGGTAACAGGCTGGCGAATGGCTAGCAAATCTTTGATTGGGAAATGATGACCAAATCTGATCCTATAATTTTGCCTTTGACAATTCTTTTTGTTTAACAGCTAGAGCCTTTGTATTATAAAGAGAAAATTATATGTTAAAATCAAGACATGATGTAATTTAAAGTAATTTAAAAGTATAAGTATGATAAATTTGTTGTTTCAAAATATTTTACTTAGTACATTTAATTTGTAGTTGAATTAATTTCTTAATTGTCTTATTTTATTCCTAGTTACCGGTTGATAAAAAATAGTCAGAAACTTCTATAAAAAACCGGCCTATACGTTGATTAAAATGATTGAAAGCAATCAATTCAGTGGCTTTAGAGTTTATAACTATTCAGAACAACGCTTTTAACTAATTACATTTACATAACCAACCTACAACTACACATACGAATAAATACACTTTTGACCAATAACTTGTAACAATTAATACAAGGACATCTGGTACAATTTAGATCACAAAGTTATTGTTTACCGGCCAAAATTTGGATTGTTTTCTTTTTGGTGGACGGATAATCTCTATACCTTCTTCATCTTTCAAACACTAAAATTCTTGGGTTGTTGAAGAATCTCAAGTTAAGTACATTGATTTTGAGGTAAGGACTGTTGTTTTCCTTCTATGATTCAGTTCAGTTGTCAAATTGCGATAGAAAACTTTCTCTTTCGTCATCAAGCTCACAACTTTGTGTTTTTACCGAAGGCGCATGAATGTTAAATTTATGCAAATTTATTGATTTTCGATATATACCTAGTCTGTTTAGTAACAGAGAACAATATTGTCTAATAAGTTACCAAAATTATGAAGGAAAGAAGACAATTGAACAACTGTCTAGGATGCTGTTAATTAAAATAGTTAAATATACATAGACCAAAATACCCCTTGTGTTAATCGAATACATCATCACCACCACATAAACCTACCATGGCAACCACCACTCCTCCCATCACCTTCATCACCTGTTATCACCTAAAAAACTGACCCCTTACCCATCTTTTTAAGTCATCGACAGCCACACCACATCGTCGATAAGGTTTTCACGACAAGGAGGAGAAATTTGAACACATTCAGCAAATTTGTTTGGGATCTCCGATGGAGTCGGCCGGTAGGAGCGATGGTTGAGGTAATGCACGACAGAGTGGGGTGGAGTGTGGGTGGGTTAATCAAATAAGTTTTTTATTAAAATAGGAGTAGGCCTCACTAAATTAGACATTTGTTTCCATTATTTAAAAGTTGAGGGTATTTTCCTCCTTTTTTTAATAACAGAAAAATTAATATCCATCCAACTCAAGAACCGAACTTGTTACATTTATAAATACTTTGAAGTTGAACTTGTAATTTTTCAAACTTGAGGAAAAAACTGCAATTTGGATATAGCACAAAGACCATCCGTGTAATTTACTCAAAAAAATATTTATTTAATAAAAGAAACATATTTTTAGTTTATTAAAAAATGTGTTATATAATTTAAAAAGTATATAAATAATTATTAATTATTAATATTTGATATATACTTAATGGTTAACTTTGATTTAAACTAATTACACGGTAAGGTAGATATGAAGGTGAATAGTGAATGGAGTGCAAATTGCAATTTAAAGGCTCACGTGTGAGTGTGTGGAGATGAAGGTCGAATGGTCGATAATATGATTTCTCACATTATGTGTGGGATTAAACTTGAAGCGGGTATTTAACGGGGAAAATGTCACAGAATAGTAACCAAGTTTTAAAACTGTCTTAATTTTGTCACTTATGCATATTTTTCTTAAATTGAACCTCTAAACGATCAAATCGAGTCATTACCAAATTTTATTATGACAAGAAAGTATGATGGGAAACATATGGGAGTTAGAATTTTTAATATATAAAATTATATTAAAAAATAAAAAAACATGTTAATTATAAAAAAATAAAAAAAAGTGCCTAAAATTTACGTCAACGTTCTATATCAGCATCAAAAGATAGAAAAAATATTTTATAACTGAATCCAAAATTATAACATGCTAAAAAATATATTATGATTTTTAATTTGTATAAAATATAAAAATGATTAATCTGATTGGAACACTTTTAAAACTTGAGTTACTTAATTAAAATAATTTTAAAAGTTAGATTAATATTTTACAAAGTTATCCCTAGCACATCAGATATTAATTAAGCCCACCACGAGAAGAACAAAACTACAAAAGTATTACTGTACGTTTTGAAAAGATTTTGAATCGCATGTAACTCCACCCCAATCACTAAAATATGTATTCCGTAAATTACATTTACAGATCCCGTTAGTTCCAACTCATTCCGTTAGTGGCTAGTTAGTTGACTAAAAAAAGTTAAATCCGTAAATGATGGTTACAAATCTACCTTTAAAAATTTTTATTCTACGGTAAATAACAGCTATCTCTTAACCACAACATATTAACCAAAATTTCTTCACTTTTTTGGCTTCCGTATATTCCCTAAAAATATAAGTTGTATTTGTTGAATTTTGAACACCAATTAATTATATTTATATATTTTTATATAAATAGTTATTAATTTATTGGTTTTAGTTCTCGTTTTGCAAACAACTATACCGTGTCCAAATTGAAGCTAAGATGAATTGATATCGATACTCGAAGTTGAGTGGTCGGAATAAATAAAGTGAAACTTGGGTGATTATAATAGAAAATTGATTAACATGGATGTTTTATGTTTGACCAAGTCTTTTAATAAATATTATAATATTTATTATGGATCATAATTTTTATTAAAATTGGTATTAAACATGTAATAATAAAATAAGAGTTTTAGTTTTGTCTCATAAAACATTTCATAAATCAAATGGAAGTTTTGGTTGTGAATCATAAAACTCATATTAATGTGAAGTTTTTAGCATGAGTATATAACAAACTCATGATGGGAAAAAAATGTGAAGAAGAAGAAATTTATTCTTTTTAGTATCCAAGTTATATACAAATTTAGAGAGGAACACTTTTAAATTGTTCCTCCTACACCATCATCTTTAATCTTGTTCCATATAACTTCATAACACATATACTTTATCCAGTGATCTCTTGGGCCGAGGCACTCTCCGGCAGTACATACTGTTTTGGCTGTTGTACCCTAGGAAACAGACGCATTGTCTTTAGTAGAGATGCGAAATCTGTTTTAAGGGACCGTGTCTAACACGATCCTCAGTCACAACCGTTAATCTTTTGTTTGTTATTTGTTGTAGTCAAGGGGTATACTTGAATACTCGAACGTGATGAAGACTCGTGTCAAGAATACTTTATGAAGACTCGTTGGAGTATATACTAAAGACGAATGTTCGAATCAAGTTTGGTACATAAATATTAGTTGTATTTTCTTTGTCGTATTTGTAAACGGTGTTGTTAATAATATTTCATATGTCTAACGAGAGTATCGTTAGAATTATTATTCTTTTAATATAAAAGTGAACCTATTTCCTACAATCTTAAAACAGATTTCGTGATGAGATTTTTTAAACCTTATTACTGTGATGGTTTTTTTTTGGTTCACGAAATGTTAAAGAAAATATTATTTGAGATTTATTTTGTAACATCCTGTAATTTTTCCGTCCTTATTTATTTATGTTTGTGCGTGGCCTCGTTAGTAAAGGTTTAATTAATAATACTAATAATAATAATAATAATAATAATATCTATAATAATAATAATAATCATAGTAATACTAATAATAATAATAATCATAGTAATACTAATAATAATAATAATAATAATAATAATAATAATCATAGTAATACTAATAATAATAATAACAATAATAATAGTATTAATAATAAAAATTCTTAAATCAAAGTTCAGGGGGGTGTTCTGCCAAATTCTAAACTTGAAAATCAAAGTTAGATAGTTTTAACCAACAGCCCAAACCTCAGGGGCTGAAGGTGTAACTTCTGTTTTCTTTTTTTGCCCGCTTTTCCGGTGGCTTCGGCCGGAGCTCCGGCGAAGCTACAAACCACCGATTTTTATCGTTTTTGACCCAATCAAACCGCCCAAACCCCTCGGTCCCAAGTTTCGAACTCGAATCCCTACCCAATTTGAGTTCCCGCTCGTTGCAAACCTTCCTAATCGAACTAAGGTTAACCGATGCAAACATCCAAATCAATCCTGTCCAAATTCGCAATTCCAATCAAATTAATTACCCCTAAACTTAATACGCGGCTTAAGCAATCAATCAATCAATTAGAATTGCAAATTAACAGCTTGAAATCTCTTAATTTGGGTAAACTTCGAACGCGGTTTCAATCGAGTGTGTTAAGCCCGAAACCGTGTAATCGAAGCTATAAATTGAGGGTTTCGGATTCACTTTGAAGTTCCTAAACTCCTTGACCCTCAATTGCACAAGAAAACCTCTCAATCATAAAGCCACAATTCAGAACTTTCGAATCACATCCGAACTCGAAACCCCCCTTAATCTCATCCAAACAGGTAATCAAAACCTGTTACCCCCCTCGTTTTTGGTCAATGAACAAAAGCCCTATGATGATTCGAGTGTTTAATATCGAATCGAGGGTCAATTTCAGATCGGATGAACCTAGGGTTCATCGGGTTGGGGGAACCGGGGCGACTAGGTTTAATTCAAAACAAACCAAAGTGAACCAAGGCCACGGCCCTGGTTCACTGGTACCCGCATCCCATATCCTAGGGGAGACCCGGGTTCGACCCCCGGGCAAACCCCCTTTCCCCTTTTTATTTTTTTATTATTTTTTTTCTGTTCTTTTTCTTTCCCTTTTTTTCTTTTCTGTTATTATTTATTTCTTTTAATATTTCAATTCTGAAAAATTTCTAAGAAATTTATTTTTTTTCAGAATTTATTTAAACATTTTTTTTATTTTTTTCATTTAAATCAAAGGTTTATAAATATGGTTGAATTTAAAATACATTGTGGTATTATTTCTTATTTAAAATAATGTTGTTATGTGAAAAGATAATACTTGTGTAAAAATATTTTAAATTATTAAAATATATGCATGTATATATAATGTCAAACAATTAGAATGATTAATTATTTATACATATATACTTATAATTATATAAACATATCAAAGAATGTATATATATATATATATATATTTCTTCACTTATTATAATCAATATATACAACCTTCATAAATCGGTGTAACGTGCGATTAGTTTTCTTTATTTATATTAGCCTTTCTCTTTCGCGCAATAAATCTAATTATTATTTCGTTCCATTAACCCGATTCACATTAATAACATGAAATAAATAGATGTCAACATCTATAATTGAGAACCTTAAAACATAATATTAATCATCAAACAAATTATAACGCGTTACCTTATTCTTACTTAGGTACCTTGTGACGTTTGTGTCGGAAATCTTATTCGTGGTTATTCTTATTTCATCTTCAAGTCTTCTTATTATCATGTGAGTTCTTATGCCCCATTTTACATATATTTTACACCTTTCGGGGTGAAACATGTTGGTTATACAAACATACTCATACACGCTTTGATACTTATTACGCACGTGCAATTCTTTACATAGTCGTGGTTATTTGAATATGTTAAGTTGTATATATGAGATGTGACATACGTGTGCAATCATTAACTATAACTAGCCTGGCGAAGTCTTAGATCTTTGGGCCTGACAACTCTATTTGGTGCTAAAGCCGAGGGATTGCCGCTCGAGACCGTATGCTTGTGCACTAGGGAACCAAATACACTTAGCTAATCATGCTTACTCATATTATTCAGTCAAGGTTGATTGTAACTATGCATGTTCTATATACTTACTATCTTGTGACCATTGACTAGAATTGCCACATTCTTTCTCATGATATATACTTATTGTATTTTAAAACCATGAGAACTCACCAACTTGCTAGTTGACTTTATTTTCAACATGTTTCAGGTAATGTGCAAGTTTAATGATGACTGAAGAAACGCTTAAGCATAGGATATGGACCTAGACTTAAATGAACATTTGGATTCCTATTTTTGTTTATTTATTTTTCTTGTAAGACGTGGATGTATGTGATGTTTGAAAACAATTGATTAATGGCATTTATATTTTAACATAGCGTTATGTGGCTGTGAACAATCTTAACCCTCACACTTCGACGTTTCCGCCGTCATGGTTGGGGTGTGACAGATTGGTATCAGAGCCCATAACTATAGGGATTTAGGTTATTAGAAATGGTGACCTAGACTATAGTTTATGCATGATCCTTTGAAAAATATTCTTATGAATACATACATATTGTTTGCATGCTGCCTAACGCTATGCCTTATTATGTGCAATGTGATGCCTTAGCATAGATGCCATTCTGCATGATTACATTTTGTTACTCGTCTTCCTAGACTTATATTAAACATTGATTCCTCCCCGACAATTGCGATACTTAAATCCTTCCTCGTCTCTAAGTAGAACTTATTAATAGAAAATTTCTTAGACTCAAGGTCTAATCCTATAAATATCTCATCAAGATTTTTGATTCCATGAACCATAGAACTAGTGTGGTACATAGACACCTGTATCCTGGTTTTCCTGGCAAAAGGCCCTCGGGCTAAGGTAAGCATTTCGTATAAATCCTACGGGACCCGTCATGCTTACCTGGGGATTTTCGGGATGAGTGATAAACTATGGCCAACATACACCAGTTTCAGAGGCGAATGGGTCAATCATCTTGACGTGTCAACGTTTCCAAATGGTGATGCGTCATCAAATGGAATCAATCCGTACAACCCATGATTCTTACTTTAACTGTCAATCCTTATTACCCTTTTAACCGATCCTAATCCAATTTATATTTTTCCCGCATGTCTCGTTACCATGGAACTCGAGGAAGATCCGGCCGTAAGCTTGCCCCCATGATTGCCCGGCAAATGGCTGCGGTCATCCCGACTATGGTGGCTGAACTCAGCAGCACCATGATCGCCAACGTCACAAGCAACAACAACGGCCAAGGGGAAAATAGTGCAAACCAAGGCCGTAACAACCAGACGTGCACTTTCAAACACTTTAGTTCGTGCAAGCCTCCCAGTTTCAGTGGCAGGAAGGTGCCACCGGTCTCCTAGAATGGTTTGAAGGGATGGAGAACACCTTCGTCAACTGTGAGTGTCCTGAAGCACTCAAGGTGGGTATGCCACCAGTATGTTGCAGCAAAGGCCTTGACATGGTGGAACAGTGAAAAGAGGAACCGAGGTCCCGACGCGATCTTGGCTTTAACGTGGGAGAATTCGAAAACATAGCCATTGCCAAGTTTTGCCCGAGAAGTGAAATCCAGAAATTGGAGGAGGAATTCTGGAACCTAAAACAGGATGGCGGGAACCATCTGGCATATTCTACCCGTCATCATGAACTGAGTATACTGCTGCCACACATGGTGGATACTGTTTCACGGAATGTGGAAAAATTCATTAAGGGTGTGCCGCCCCAGATCCAGGATGCCGTGGTGGGTAGCCGACCCGCAACTCTGGAGGAGCTATCACTATCACTGCACAGTTGACAGAGAACCACATCTGAGCAGGCACCATGTCTGCAAAGGGTGCAAGAAAACTGAGAAGACGGTCCCTGAGGAGGTCGAGGCCAAGGTGGATAACAAAAAGAGGAAGTTTGTACCGGCACGGAACTACGCCGTGGCCGCTCCTAAGCCACCTCAAAGACAGTGTGTACCCGGGACTGCACCGGAAGCACAAGTGCCCGTGGCAAGGGCTTATGCAGGCCCTCTACCCTTGTGCAACACATGTAAGTACCATCATCCGGGGAATCTCCCGTGTCGCATCTGCACACTATGCGGCAAGTACGGGCATCTCGTGGCAACGTGTCGCCAAGCAATGGGGAACATAGTGACGGAACCAAACCGGGCCTGCTACAATTGCGGGGAACCGGGTCACTACCGACCCCAGTGCCCTCGTCTTGTGGGCAATGTTCCACAAGCTCGCGGACGTGCCTTCAACATCAACGCAAACCAAGCTCAGGCGAACAACGATGTGGTAAACGGTACGTAGCTTTCAACCCTATCTCCGTAAAATTTCTCAAAAAAAAAAATTCCTGGTTAATGCCCTAAGTGCCTTTTAAACCTACACAGGTATGTTTCTTATTAATGATACCTATGCTTACGTACTATTTGATTCGGGTGCCGATAAGAGTTTTGTTTCCTTAGAATTCGAACCGACTCTTGCTAAACCTCGTGCGAATTTGGGAAGACCTCTCACTGTTGAAGTTGCCGATGGGGAACCGATCACCGTCGACGTAGTCATCCGCGATTGCCTATTGTGTCTCGACGATCAAATTTCTTATCGACCTCATTCCTATGAAGCTCGGGAGTTTCGACGTTATTATTGGCATGGATTGGTTATCGAAGAATCATGCTGAGATTATTTGTTTTGAGAAGTGCATTCGCATACCCTTACCGTCCAGGGACACGTTGAAGGTGTTCGGTGAACGGTCTTCCAAAAGACTCAAGCTTATGTCATGCACTCAAGCTCGAAAGTGCCTGAGTAAGAGTTATCCAGCATTCTTGGCTTACGTAGTCAACACCAAAGTCAAAGGGAAGGAACTCAAGGATGTTCTAGTTGTACGAGAATTCCCTGAAGTTTTTCCCGATGACCTTAGTGGGTTACCTCCTGTACGGGAATTGAATTCAAAATCGACTTGATCCGGGAGCGAGCCCCGTGGCCAAATCACCTTACCGACTCGCACCATCTGAAATGCAAGAACTCTATAGCCAACTCCAGGAATTATCCGAGAAGGGTTTTATCCGCCCTAGTTCTTCCCCTTGGGGAGCACCTGTCTTATTTGTGAAGAAGAAAGACGGGTCATTTCGCATGTGTATCGATTACCGGGAGCTCAACAAGTTAACCGTCAAGAACCGGTATCCCCTTCCTCGTATCAACGACCTCTTCGATCAACTTCAAGGAGCTGCAATCTTTTCAAAAATCGACTTGCGTTCGGGTTATCACCAACTGCGAGTCCACGAAGACGATATCCCAAGGACCGCATTCCGCACTCGGTACGGGCATTACGAGTTTATGGTTATGCCTTTCGGCTTAACCAATGCTCCTGCGGTCTTCATGGACCTTATGAACCGAGTGTGCAAGCCATACCTAGATAAATTTGTCATTGTGTTCATCGATGACATTCTTATCTATTCCAAATCCCGCACCGATCATGAACTTCATCTCCGGCAGATCCTCAAACTGTTGAAGAAGGAACAACTATACGCAAAGTTCTCAAAATGTGAGTTTTGGCTTGAAGAAGTACAATTCTTGGGACACGTTGTGAATAGCCAAGGAATTCACGTCGACCCTGCAAATATTGAAGCTGTTAGGAATTGGGTTACTCCCACGACTCCAACGGAAGTTCGATCGTTCCTTGGCCTAGCCGGGTATTATCGACGATTTATTGCAAATTTCTCAAAAATCGCAAAGCCACTCACATTCTTGACCCAGAAGAACCAGCCTTTCGAGTGGAAATCCGACAAGAAGAGGCGTTTGAGACATTGAAGCATAAACTATGCAACGCTCCTGTTTTAACGCTACCAGATGGAAACGACGATTTCACAGTATATTGTGACGCGTCGAGACAAGGCCTTGGTTGCGTCCTCATGCAACGGGGAAAGGTAATAGCCTACACCTCGAGGCAATTGAAGGTTCATGAGGTAAATTACACAACGCACGATCTCGAGCTCGGAGCGGTGGTCTTTGCCTTGAAAATCTGGAGACACTATTTATATGGCACACAATGTATAGTGTACACGGACCACAAGAGCCTCCAGCATGTTTTCAATCAGAAGGATCTCAATATGAGGCAACGTCGATGGGTGGAGCTAATTAGTGACTACGACTGCGACATCCGATACCATCCCGCAAGGCAAATGCCGTAGCTGATGCGTTGAGTAGGAAGACGCACCAAAAGATGGTTTCCGTCCAAGAGATTCGCGACCGTCGGCAATGGTTCGATACATTGGGAGAGTTTGACACTGAAGTCCGACTTGATGTCAACAATGCTACCGTGTTACTGCAAAATTTGAGGATCGATTGTGACATCGAGTCAAGCATCCGAGAAGCCCAGCAGGCAGTGCAAGTCGAAGAGAGTATGAAAGATGAACTTGAGCCCAATCTTGTAGCCCAACTGGAAGCAAGAGCCAATGGGTTGATGTATTTCGCAAACCGAATCTGGATTCCCAAACGTAATAACCTTCGGGCTTTTATCATGAATGAAGCACATCAGACTCGCTATTCTATCCACCTCAGGCTCCGATAAGATGTACATGGACTTGCGGAGTCAATATTGGTGGCCGGAATGAAACGAGACATAGCAACCTACGTTGCTAAGTGCCTCACGTGCACGAAGGTTAAAGCGGAACATCAACGTCCAAGTGGCTTACTCGAGCAACCCAAATTCCCATGTGGAAATGGGAGCATATATCCATGGACTTCATAACTAAGCTACCTCGGACATCTCACGGGCACGATAGCATATGGGTAATCGTCGACCGACTGACCAAGTCGGCACACTTTATACCCATACGCGACACTTATAAGACATCGAGGTTAGCACGAATTTACATCGATGAGATCGTAAGCCGTCATGGAGTGCCCCTTCACATCATATCCGACCGAGACGCCCGATTTACTTCTCACTTCTGTCTTCCATGCAAGAACTTCTAGGTACGCAATTGGATTTAAGCACGGCTTACCATCCCCAAACCGACGGTCAAACGGAGCGGACAATCCAAACTCTGGAAGACCTGTTGCGTCTCTGTGTTCTCGATTTTGGTGGCGACTGGGATACGCATCTACCACTCGCAGAGTTCTCCTACAATAATAGTTACCATTCAAGCATCCAAATGGCACCATTTGAGGCACTTTATGGTCGTAAGTGTCGTTCCCCGATTTGCTGGACCGACATGGGCGAAAATCTTATCACTGGTCCCGAACTCATACAAGAGACGACCGATAAAGTTGCTATCATCCACAAGAACTTGGAAACGGCTAGGAGTCGACAGAAGAGCTACGCCGATAAACGTCGCAAGCCACTAGAATTTCAAGTAGGGGAGATGGTCCTTCTCAAGGTCTCGCCATGGAAAGGTGTAGTTTGTTTTGGAAGAAAGGGCAAGTTAGCTCCGAGATTTGTAGGACATTTTAAGATCCTAAAAAGGGTCGGGAAAGTAGCCTATAAACTCGAACTACCCCCCGACCTTAGCGGAATTCACCCGGTCTTCCACGTCTTGAACCTGAGGAAGTGTTTGGCCGACGATGACTTGCATGTGCCATTGGAAGACATCCAGATCGACGAGTCCCTGCATTTCGTGGAGAAACCAGTCGAAATCATGGATCGCATTATGAAGAAGACTAGGACCTCTACTACCCCAATTGTAAAGGTTCGATGGGAGAACAAACGGGGAGCAGAATTCACTTCGGAGCGTGAAGATCACATGAGGAAGACTTATCCTTCTTTGTTTTTGTAACTTTCGTTATTTTTAATTTCGGGACGAAATTAATTTAAGTTGGGGAGACTGTAACATCCTGTAATTTTTCCGTCCTTATTTATTTATGTTTGTGCGTGGCCTCGTTAGTAAAGGTTTAATTAATAATAATAATAATAATAATAATAATAATAATAATAACTTTAAAAGTAACGGTAACAATTATAATTGTAATAATAACAAATAATAAAAATAATAATATCTATAATCATAATAATAATAATAATAATAATAATAATAATCATAGTAAACTACTAATAATAATAATAACAATAATAATAGTATATAATAATAAAAATTCTTAAATCAAAGTTCAGGGGGGTGTTCTGCCAAATTCTAAACTTGAAAATCAAAGTTAGATAGTTTTAACAAACAGCCCAAACCTCAGGGCTGAAGGTGTAACTTTTGTTTTCTTTTTTTGCCCGCTTTTCCGGTGGCTTCGGCGGAGCTCCTCCGCGAGCTCCGACGAAGCTACAAACCCCGATTGTTATCGTTTTTGACCCAATCAAACCGCCCAAACCCCTCGGTCCCAAGTTTCGAACTCGAATCCCTACCCAATTTGAGTTCCCGCTCGTTGCAAACCTTCCTAATCGAACTAAGGCTAACCGATGCAAACATCCAAATCAAATCCTGTCCAAATTCGCAATTCCAATCAAATTAATTACCCCTAAACTTAATACGCGGCTTAAGCAATCAATCAATCAATTAGAATTGCAAATTAACAGCTTGAAATCTCTTAATTTGGGTAAACTTCGAACGCGGTTTCAATCGAGTGTGTTAAGCCCGAAACCGTGTAATCGAAGCTATAAATTGAGGGTTTCGGATTCACTTTGAAGTTCCTAAACTCCTTGAACCCTCAATTGCACAAGAAAACCTCTCAATCATAAAGCCCTAATTCAAGAACTTTCAAATCACATCCGAACTCGAAACCCCCTTAATCTCATCCAAACAGGTAATCAAAACCTGTTACCCCCTCGTTTTTGGTCAATGAACAAAAGCCCTATGATGATTCGAGTGTTTAATATCGAATCGAGGGTCAATTTCAGATCGGATGAACCTAGGGTTCATCGGGTTGGGGGAAACCGGGGCGACTCGTTTAAAATCAAAACAAACCAAAGTGAACCAAGGCCACGGCCCTGGTTCACTGGTACCCGCATCCCATATCCTAGGGGAGACCCGGGTTCGACCCCCGGGCAAACTCCTTTCCCCCTTTATTTATTTTTTTTTCTGTTCTTTTTCTTTCCCTTTTTTTCTTTTCTGTTATTATTTATTTCTTTTAATTTTCAATTTTCTTCTGAAAAATTTCTAAGAAATTATTTTTTTTCAGAATTTATTTAACATTTTTTTATATTTTTTCATTTAAATCAAAAGTTTATAAATATGTTGAATTTAAAATACATTGTGGTATTATTTCTTTTTTTAAAATAATGTTGTTATGTGAAAAGATAATACTTGTGTAAAAATATTTTAAATTATTTAAAATATATGCATGTATATATATTGTCAAACAATTAGAATGATTAATTATTTATACATATATACTTATAATTATATAAACTATCAAAGTATGTATATATATAATATATATAT
Organism: Flaveria trinervia; assembly: GCA_025506515.1. Lineage (NCBI taxonomy): Eukaryota > Viridiplantae > Streptophyta > Magnoliopsida > Asterales > Asteraceae > Flaveria > Flaveria trinervia. Next base: position 61,034,157 of record CM046456.1, on the reverse strand, counting down.
ATATAATATATATATTTCTTCACTTATTATAATCAATATATACAACCTTCATAAATCAGTGTAACGTGCGATTAGTATTCTTTATTTATATTAGCCTTTCTCTTTCGCGCAATAAATCTAATTATTATTTCGTTCCATTAACCCGATTCACATTAATAACACGAAATAAATAGATGTCAACCTCTATAATTGAGAACTTAAAACATAATAATTAATCATCAAACCAATTATAACGCGTTACCTTATTCTTACTTAGGTACCTTGTGACGTTTGTGTCGGAAATCTTATTCGTGGTTATTCTTATTTCATCTTCAAGTCTTCTTATTATCATGTGAGTTCTTATGCCGCATTTTACATATATTTTACATCTTTCGGGGTGAAACATGTTGGTTATACAAACATACTCATACACGCTTTGGTACTTATTACGCACGTGCAATTCTTTACATAGTCGTGGTTATTTGAATATGTTAAGTTGTATATGAGATGTGACATACGTGTGCAATCATTAACTATAACTAGCCTGGTGAAATCTTAGATCTTTGGGCCTGACAAGCCTATTTGGTGCTAAAGCCGAGGGATTGCCGGCTCCTAGGAGCCGTATGCTTGTGCATTAGGGAACCAAATATACTTAGCTAATCATGCTACTCATATTATTCAGTCAAGGTTTGATTGTAACTAAGCATGTTCTATATACTTACTATCTTGTGACCATTGACTAGAATTGCCACATTCTTTCTCATGATATATACTTATTGTATTTTAAAACCATGAGAACTCACCAACTTGCTAGTTGACTTTATTTTCAACATGTTTCAGGTAATGTGCAAGTTTAATGATGACTGAAGAAACGCTTAAGCATAGGATATGGACCTAGACTTAAATGAACATTTGGATTCCTATTTTTGTTTATTTATTTTTCTTGTAAGACGTGGATGTATGTGATGTTTGAAAACAATTGATTAATGGCATTTATATTTTAACATAGCGTTATGTGGCTGTGAACAATCTTAACCCTCACACTTCGATGTTTCCGCCGTCATGGTTGGGGTGTGACATATTTTTAAATCAAATAATATGTTTTGGGAAATAACGTAGTACAACATCGTGTTTGGATTTTAATAAAGGTTGGAGTACAATCTAATATCCAAAATATCGTATTACCAAATGAATATGTTGATTCTATCATGTGTTAAAACATTTTTATAAATGTTTAACAATCTAACATGTGTTTTAGAGATGGTTTAATTTCTAAAAGCCATTAGAAAGTCATGAGTTTATAGTTTTAAAACTATTTATGACTATAAAGATTTAAGCAAAACCAATTTTGTTTTAGAAAAAAAAATTAAAACTAGTATTTTGAAACAAAAAAAGAGTTTATTTTATATGAGCCAAGAAGCTTACAAACGATTTTATAATTGTTTAGATCTAACGAACGTGTTAGAAACAGTTTTATTGTATATAAACCGATAAGCTTAAAAACAATGTTTTGTAGTTGATTATCTATAATAAACGTGTTAGAACCGGTTTATAGTTTATATATCGAAAAACTTTAAAAACGATTTATATAATTGTTTATTTCTAACGAGTAAATTAGAACATGATTTATTTTATAAAATTGAAAAGCTTTAAAGTGATCTATGTGTTCGTTTATTTCTAACGTGCGGGTTAGAAGTGGTTATTTTAAACAATAAGCTTAAAATGATATTGTGATCATTTATTTTCTAATGAGCGTGTTAGAAAACGGTTTATGTACGTAATATTTAAAATGATTGTTGTAATCATTTGCTAATGAATGTGTTTAAGAATGTGTTAGAAACGTGTTTAAGAAACTTATTTATTATCATTTATTTTCTAATGAATGTGTTAGAAAACGGTTTATATTATAAATCCAAAAGTATTATAATTAAAAGATATTAATTGATATAATAATACTATTTTTGGATTTTATGGTCTTGAGTTTTGTGATCAAGAAGTAAATAAATACGAAATATTTTAAAATAGTTACAAAACTAAGAAATGTTTTGAATGAATAAAACATGTGTTTTGCAATCTAAAATGGTTAACTACTCATGGGAGAAATAGCACGTCTCGAATCAAATAATGATCTCGATGAGATTATTAAAAAAACAAACAACTTGAAGTTGTTGTGAATAGAAATAATTATTCAAATACAACTACTTATGAATAAGATAGTATATGCATAACGTTGTTTTTTTTCCTTTTCAATTTTGACTATTAAAATTAGAGTTTCAAGATAAGATAAGAAACTTGATCGTATGAGTGCATGAAATACATTGAGAGAGTACCTCAAGACATGCCATAAAATCGATATCATAGCTAATGATGAAGTGTTATAAATAATAACACTTTGAGATTTGATGTCTAGATGTAACTTTTATCCGTTTAAATTATTATTAAAAAAATGTTTTACTTAACATTTCATTTTCGGTTGTATTATTATTTGTGTCGATATCTTAATATAACACTTGTAATATTTACAACGAAATAAAATTAATTTCTATTATGACTTTCAAAATTATTTTGAGGGAATTAATTTAAACGGAAATGTATAACTTTAAATGGATAGTGCAATAAGAGATTTGCATAGAAAACAACATGAGAGTTGTTGAATTGCTTTAAGTGTCGAAAATGAGACATCAAATATCATACTATATCATGAGATCGATAATATGATGAGTGTATCATGATATCGAAAATATGATAAGTGTATTGAGATTAAATACACAAGTATGAGATGTACCGATAAACTTCAGTTGAAATTATCATAAAAAAATTCACAAGTGTGGATAAATATACATATGAAAGCAATATATGTTATCTTTAATGAATTTTGCTAAATTCATTTTGAAAGATTTAAATGTTCATGCGTCTACCATCTTAATGTTGTTAAAGTTATGTGGAGGATTTTTCTTTCGTTTGGGAAAGTATCCTAGTTATACGTAGCTTAAAGGGAACAACAATACATGTGTGCCAATAACTCTAGGCAAACTTTATGAATTGCATATTATTTAGTGCTAATGTGTTTGACTCTATCTTAATGTAATATTGATTGTAGACGAGTTTCATTTATCTTGTTAATGATAAATATGTTCACCAAAGTGAATTGAATCAAGACTTATTACTAAGTTTTTATAAGTCAAAGGGAAGATAGTGCCCTTTGTACTTCGCGCACTCGCACTGTTGTGCTTAAAAATCAGTTGAGTAGTTTTGAAAGATGCTACTGAGATCTTGGTCTTAACTCAATGCCAACTACTGAAGTGTGTGTACACTATATTGGTACCGAGTTTTCCTTTGAGTTGCTACAAACCTATTGTGGTAACGTCGAGTTCTGGTAGTTACTACCGATTGGCCGCTACTGAGTTGGTGCTAAGGCAACTACCGGGTCCAGCGTTATGACTGGTAACGAGCTTGTGGATGAGAGGTTTAAAGGAAAACGAGTTATGTTCCTAAATCGAATGATAACGAATAAGTCTCATGATTTGTCTATAATAAGATATGGATATGGATAAGGGATAGTGTGTTATTCCTTAAAGCTGTGAAGGATCAAATGATGTATCTTCTGTTCACATGCTAAAGTACTGTAGTCTAAAGCATGCTAGCCTAGTAGTTATCAATTATGATGCTCTAAGGAGGTCAATTATGGATAGACAAAGTTGAAAGAGGATATTCATTCGGTTCAAGGAGGTTGATATAACGTATGAAAAACTTAACTAACTAGATAATGTTATCTAGTATACAAAGCCTAATGAGTAGGACTCAGTTTTCTAGGTTTGTTCGATAGCAAACCTTACTTTGAAATCAAATTTCAAGAAATGTGGGGGAGAGGTCATTTTAGAAACAACCCGAAACAACCCTTTAGGGTATGTAAAATGGTTTTGTAAGAAGTTTTCTCAAACCTATTTAGAAAGGGAAAACCTTTCATTACCCTATATGGATGCTATTCAATAACACTTAAATGTGGGGGTTTCTAAAACCTACTTAGAAAGAGAGAACCTTTCATTACCCTATATGGATGCTATCCAATAACATTTATATATGGGGGTTTCTAAAACCTACTTAGAAAGGGAGAACCTTTCATCATCTCATATGGATGTTCTCCAATAACATTTAAATGTAAGGGTTTCTTGCAATTTAAAAATAAAATGTTAGCAATATGGCTTTTGACAATCCAAAGATATTACAAACACATGATCTAGTGTAGTACACAATGGTCATAAGAAGTCTACTCAAATTCTAATTGGTTAGATTTAGAATCTTGATAGATGTCTACTACCAAAGACATAAAAGAGATGTGTTCGTCTTGAAATAAGAATTGTATTTTTCAAATACACTTAGAAGTTTCACAAAAGACGTTATTAACTTACGAGTTAAGAACACATCATGAAAACTTATCTCGATTGTAGTTATCTATATCGACTTGACAAAGTAATAGATAATAATTTGGGATCCAAACAACCAGTGGGTTGAAACGAGACGAGATAGAGAGGAATTGGACTAAAGCCCATCAGAAAAGAGGAATATGAGGGAAACCTAACCTAGCTGACTGGAGATCCCAAGATCTAGGTTCAATAGGACAACTTAATCATATGACCAACGGAGTCATTACAGGGGAGTACCCTAAAACGAAAAGGGGGTGACGAACTTCCTAGTCCATTCACTCTGGGGGAGTACCCCGAACCAGTGACCAAAGGAAGGTTAAGCATATTCGTTAGATGATTATGGGAATCAATATAACGTAATGCTTTTAATGATTCATGGAATCACCTATGTTAGAGAGAAGTGGGGTCGCTTCGAATGGATTTGTGGGGTGGCGCAAATCCTAGAGCTCTCACAGAATCAGGATAGTGATCCATGACCATAACGGACACGACAATGAGGGGATGTGCCCGACTAGGAAGAGTCTTGTGTGAATGTATATTGTCGTCTACACCAAATGGGGTATGTTCAAAGACATCGCGTCTACACACCACCAGCAGGCTAAATATGCTTCACAAAGGAAGGTTCAATGGGAACACCTACCTATCCTGCAAGACTCAACTGTCGAGTTTTCATTAGAAATTTTGTGTGTTTTGATCGATCTCCATTCATGTGGGGGATTGTTGGAATTTTGGACACCAATTAATTATATTTATAAATTTGTTATATAAATAGTTATTAATTTATTGGTTTTAGTTCTTGTTTTGCAATGAACTATAACGTGTCCAAACTGAAGCTAAGATGAATTGATATCGATGCTCGAAGTTGAGTGGTCGGAATGAATAAAGTAAAACTTGGGTGATTATAATAGAAAATTTGATTAACATAGATGTTTTATGTTTGACCAAATCTTTTAATAATATTATGAATATTATTATGGATCATAATTTTTATTAAAATTGGTATTAAACATGTACTAATAAATGAGAGTTTTAGTTTTATCTCATAAAACATTTCATAAATCAAATGGAAGTTTTGGTTGTGAATCATAAAACTCACATTAATGTGAAGTTTTTAGCATGAGTATATAAACAAACTTATGATGAGAAAAAAGTGTGAAGAAAAAGAAATTTATTCTTTTTAGTATCCAAGTTATATAGAAATTTAGAGATGAGCACTCTCTAATCTGTTCTTCCTACACCATCATCTTTAATCTTATTCCATATAACTTCATAACACATATACTTTATCCAGTGATCTCTTGGGCTGAGGCACTTTCTGGCAGTACATACTGCTTTGGCTGTTGTACCCTGGGAACAGACGCGTTGTCTTGAGTAGAGACGCGAAATCTGTTTTAAGGGACCCGTGTCTAACACAATCCTCAGTCACAACCGTTAATCTTTTGTTTGTTATTTGTTGTATTCAAGGGGTATACTTGAATACTCGAACGTGATGAAGACTCGTGTCAAGAATACTTTATGAAGACTCGTTGGAGTATATACTAAAGACGAAAGTTCGAATCAAGTTTGGTACATAATATTAGTTGTATTTTTTTTGTCGTATTTGTAAACGGTGTTGTTAATAATATTTCACATGGCTACGAGAGTATCGTTAGAATTATTATTCTTTTAATATAAAAGTGAACATATTCCTACAGTATTTAAATTATAAGTGACCCAACCTATATGATTACTTTTTATTTTATTTTTATAATATAAATGAAAAAAATATTTATGGGTTTTGCCATAAAGTTCTTGTCATGTTTGAAAACTAATGCTTTATAACTTATATATTTTATTATGTATAAATATATAAATTATAATTTTAAATATAAAAAGCATCACTATTAAAATTATTATCAAATAGTATAAATGAAGCATAAAACAAAGATCAAAAAGAAATTGTAATAAAAATCTAAAAGTAAAAGATACAATATTATACAAAGTACTAGTAACGATATCATGTCCTCGTATAATCGGGTTGACTAAATTGTTCGTTTTGGAAAGAAACTAGGTACTTTGTATTATTACTCATTTTCATATTCAAGTCACACTCTAGTGGTGGTGAGAAATGTTGATATCTATAATCTCTAATAAAAAAAGGTTTTTTTATTATTTGTCATTTTTTTAAATCATGTTTTTTATTCTTGTCATTTTTCTAGATATTCACATATTAATTTTCTCTCCAAAAATGTATTATAGTAATTTAAATAATTCTATAAATTTCTCTTTCTTATTAAATGTAAATTTTATTGTTATGTTTCTCTCTCTTATATATTTTTTTTAAAATCAAACTAATTTTTTAAATAGATTTTATGAAAAAAAAATTAGAAACCACATCTTTTAACTACAATCTAAATAACAAAAAACTATAGTTTTATATAATATGAATTTTTTTAAAACACTAAATATTTTTTAAACAATATTTTAATTGTTTTGTTTTAAAAGAAAAATTATAAGCATGTGAAATATTTTAAAACAGTTTTTTAAAACAACCAGAATAATTACAAATTGGGTTTTTTTAAACAATATTTTTATAAAAAATTATTTTTTATAAAAATCTTAAAATGAATGTTTAAAAATAAAACTATTTACATAAGAGAGTTAAAAATGGTATAATTATTTTATTTCTTGAACTATTACGCATATAATTTTAATTCTATTATATATTAAAATATTATACTGTAACTATTCATGTTTATTTTACATATATATGTTACATCAAAATTTAATTTGTTTATTTAATAGTTTTTTAGCTTATCTATCTATCTATAAAAAAACCAAACTAAGCATGAAACAATCGTAAATCTTATTATACTTACCTTCACATTTCTCTATATTATTAATAATAACATTGAATACTAATATTATTACTCATACCATTTTCAAATTAAAAAATATATAATTTAATAAATAAGAACCTATTTTTTATTAAAATAATACTTTTAAAAACAAAAAAATTATAAAAAACAGAATACAACGAAATTAAAAAAATCATTTCTTTTAAACATAATATTTAAAAATTACAATTTTTTTATAAAAACAAAAGTTTAAGAAAAACACATTATTGTTTATTTACTTAAAGTGATTATTTAAAAGCAATTATAATCATATTTTATCTTCAAACATGATTTATAATGCATAAGTTTTTATTAATAATTATGTAATATTTTATTTATTCAATCCATGTATTACACGAGAACTAAACTAATAGAAGGAATATACGAAAAAAAAAAGTAAAAGAAAATTTGGTAGGGCGTGGTTGGGGTTAAGAGATAACCGTGTAAACCATAGACTCAAAAAGAAAAAAAGTTGTGGATCCGTAACCAAATTTTACGAACTAAAAAAACCAATCTACTAACCGACCACTGATGGGTGAGTTAGGATTTAACGGTCGTAAACGTGATTTGCGGAACAAGAATGAATGTTAGTAACAAGTAATCATTGAAAAGATTGGGGTGGCGTCACATGAGATGGTTTCGTAAACGGCATTTACGTAACCCCTTAAATTAAAGTTTTTTTTCAAAATCTACCCATAAACTATCACAAAAACCCAAAAGAACCCATTTGAAAAGCAATTCAACGTTCGCAGGTGGGTTCCTCGGTTGGATCTTTCACAAGCAGCCACCTTTGCCTGTTTTGTGATCGCACACACACATTGATGGTTACAAGAGCCTCCAAAGCTAGTGTTTGTCCTTTGTTCTTCACACGAATCGAGGCAAAGGAGATCGAGGTTCGATCTACAATTATAATTTCTTTATATTATGATAGGTTAAACCTCCCAGGATCATCTCTGGGTGGATAGTTAGTGAATAACTTATGCATGCCTAGTGTTTTACTTTGTTGAACTTAAAATGGAGTGTTCTTGAATGCTTACTCGATTGATTATTTATTTTTCGGATTGATTGAAACAATTTTGATTTTTTTTATAAAAACATTCATCAAGTTATAAGTTTCTAAATTATTAATTTTTGAGTGATTGATTACTGCTTTTTTATAATTGTTGTTTGTTAATAACTTAACCAGGGTTGGCATTAGTTGGCTCCACTATCACATTGAACAACATGTTATCTAGTTGATAAACAATTTTCAACTGGAAGAATGAATGAATTATACATATGTAAATTTTTTTTCGGTAAACCTTAGGTGCATAATCCATTGGTCTACCTTAAATCTAGAGTTGATCCATTTTTACATATTAGTCACAAGCTTTTCAAGTTCTTGTTTGACGTTTGAGTAATTTGAAATTTAGTTCAATTCAATCAATCTAATCTTTCAACAGCCTAGTCGTAGTAGAGGAATATAAGTAGTTTAACAAATCAATCATGTAACACTAATTACATGTTTTTATAGAAACAATATCCGACTTACCCTAGCTACCTAGGTTAATTAGGTTTTCGCATAACCCGAAGTACAAGGTCATCACGTAATGTAAAGTTTGATCCACCATCGTTCTGTCATTTTGTTTTATAACGTTATCATTTGGCAGAGACCTCTACCTACAAGACCAGTAAGTACAATCATGCAAAGTGCCACTTTGCCGCAATTGATATCTTCAATGACAAAAAGCTGAAGATATTGGCATATGTAAGCAATCACCATTCATATATAGTTACTATTATTCCGGTTCTTATGGTTTTCTTTATAGAGTTGTCCTATTTTATATCTATTTTGCAGGCCACGTATGTTAACCACTCTATTCATTAATATTTATGAAAGTGAAATTGTATAGTTCTTTATACGCTTCCTAAATTACCTTTTAAATATGGGGTTGATTTTGATAGTTAATGAATTCTCTCATGTGAGTTTGCAGACTGAAATGGTGACACAATGATGACTTGAAATTGCCAATTGATGATGCTTTGTTAATTTAGTCTTCACATAGGTACATTGTTTTCTTCTCAATTGGTTCTTATCGTGAATTATGAATCTGTACTTGATGAATCTGCTAATTTTACTTATTGTGCAAGTAGTGTTTGTATCTATAATATTTATACACACAACTATTATTGGAATTGCCTTTGTTGCATCTGATTCATCTTGGCAGAAGTAATCACATACAAATATGTGAGTAGAATGTTACTTTCACATCTTAACTTCAGATTATTTGTCATGTGTTTGTGATTCTCATCAGTTTCAAACTATGTTTAGTGTTCCATCATAGTGTAGCAATCAAACACCACTTGTTTCAGATAGGTCATAGAAATTCATTCCTATGATTCAGTTACATCATTGTTGATAATCAAGTAAGTGTTTTCTTAGATTTTGATTAATTTTGTCAAGTATATGTCAAGTATTGGTCCATACGTGTCGTATAAATATCCCTAATTAATGCCTGACATCGCATCAGTCATTGTCGTGGTGCTTATACGCGTCATATAGACCCATACGTCGTGCATAGCCTTTTCAGACAACAAAACTAGACTAAGTCTAATCAATCATTTAGCAAAACTTTACGCGTCGTATGGAGCCATATGGTGCATATAGCCCGCTTTATTAACTTTGGAGCGTTTGATTTCGAATTATTTGGCACGACGTAAGATTCGTTTCGATAATATATAAACGCATTCACTCGTCCTCAAAATTAGTTTGTTTTCCCCGTAACTAATAGTTGCTACTATCAGTTTTGGAAATCACAATTACTAGTTGCACGAAATCTCAAATGTAATCGTTCGTGGTGGATAGTAATCATACGTTCATACTTCTCAAAACACATTATCACAAGAATTTAGTGTTATATGGTTCAACATTTTCTTCTAAATAAATAATTTAGTTGGTAAGCACTTTATTTTTATTTCACTAAGTATTTACATATATATATATATATATACACATTGAATACTTAAGAGCCATTTCAACTGACTAGGGTTTCATCGATTCTAGTCGGTTAAGGTTAACTTGTATAACTTTCAGTATTTTTTATCATAACCGGCTAGTATCATGAAAATCGAGTGAGTTGAACGAATTATTAAGTACTCAAGACATTTATCTGTATGTAAGTATGTATATAAATGTATTTACTAGGTAAATTATTTTGAATAATAGTTGAACCAAATAACCATTTTTTCTATCAAGAAAACTATACTTGTCGTATAGTACCATACGTTTCGTTTTATTTTGTCACATATAAACTGTTTTTATATTACGCCTGACACCTATACCTTGCATATAGGTCCATATGCTGCGTATAGGTGTCAGACGTATTATAAAATATACGTAGTACTGCTATACGCCTCGTTTAGGGTCATACTACACCTATACGAGGTGTATAAACCTATACGCGTCATATAGTTGTCAAACGTACTAATACACGTGGCAAGACTATACATGGCGTATGGGTTCATACTTCGCGTATAGGTGTCAAACGAACATCTTATATGCGACGTATGTGTCCATGCACCACATATAGGTTGTACGAGTGTTATCCCAACGAAAGCGTGAAATGCTTTAGGTGTGACTAGCTTGTTCAAAACGCATTGATTAAATAATAATAAAGATATCAATACACTTTTAAGCATAACACATAAACATAAACCATAGATAATATCAGTTCGGGTGACATTAATATTAGTACTCAAAATTTTAATATAACCCTAATACAAAATATGCTAATTAATTAACTACTACATGTTCAGTATAATGGAAGTAAACATCCACCGCCAGACTAAGACCGTACATGTTAACAGTTAAATTAACATAACTTTTTCCATTACTTATCCCTAGCCATTGTAAACATTAAACGAGAACATAATATTATTAGACATGATGAATATATGAAAAAACATACTCAAAACAATCAACATAAATTTGGTGAGATCATAGGTTTATTTTTCCGAACAAAATACATATATTGATGCAACATAGATAAGATTACAACCAAACCTACTTATAAGGGAAGTGATTCATAACTATCACAAATATAAATCATGAAATCAAATAATATAGTATTACAACACTCATCCTGTTGGTAGAGGTAATGATTTTCTAAGTATCGTTACCTATATTATCAGACGGTTCTACATTCGAATTAATGGTTGTAGCTTAATGGTAGTAAATCTCAAAAATCTTATGTATATGCATCAATCTCAAAACAATATGCTTTTTCCCCAAAAAAACTTATAAATATAAAATGGGGTTATGAGTCTCACCTTTTGTTCCAGCAAAATTCTATAAAAATATTTATAGGATAGAAATATATTATTTCTTAAAAAATTGCAGCACCTGTAAACACAAATTTAAATACAGTAAAAATCTAGTTTAATCTGTAAAAAAATTCAAATAACAACTGTTTTTAGTTATTTTTCTGGAATTTCTATAATGTACAAATGAATCAACGGAAATAGTTACGGGTTTACAAAATTCACCAAATTTTGTTGGAACTATACTCTAAAATCCATAGTATTCCTTAAATTTTTGGATTATTAATTCATAATAGAAATGTTTCCACAATTTCTACCAGTTCTATGGTAATCGGTACAAATAGCAAAACATATCCATAATTTCCGAATACGCAAACTATTCTAATTAAGGTACCATATTTTATGTGAATTTTACATAATTTATCTCGCCTTTTTTTATTTCTCCTTATTTTCTCATCACAGAAAGTTCTAAATTTTATAATTCAGTCATATCAACGAATTTAGTCCTGAAATTTGTCCAGAAATTCTTATAAAATGTAAGGTCCATCGTATAGTTTTTTCATGTCTTTACGAGGTCCGGAGCTTCCAGCTGGTATTTTTATTTTATTAGCTTAAATAATTTTAATAAACTAATTTACTTATTACAACTACATCAAAATTTACAAAAATTTATTTCTAATATCTTCTAACAACTTCCTAATTTTCATTCCCATAATCACAGTCATTTAGGTATTTAATTTAATTCATCAAGAATATTAGGTTTTTATTCTTTTTATTTGTAGTCTTCTTAAAACCTTTGTATATAAAGAGTTTCCTTGTTTTTAAATATCTTGTACTTACTGATTTAAAAAAAATCGAAGGTTATGTGGTTTTTGAAGATCATTCTTGATGATTTATTTTCAAGTAGTTAGATCACATGTGTTTATTGTAAACACATATGGATCTTTTAAAGATGGTTAAGAATCTAACCTTTTTTTGAAAAGTAACTAAGGGATTCATGGTTTGATTGAGGTGGTCTTCTTGGTGTTTGATTCCCAAGTAACTGAGAGATTGATGGTTTGATTGAGATGGTTTGATTGAGATGGTTTGATTGAGGTGGTATTCTTCGTAGAATAGATCTTTTTTTGTCATCCAAAATCGTATGACACTTGGCGTGTATTCCCACACGTGCCGATGATAGACGCCACATACGAAACAAACATGTATAAACTTCCATTTATTTATACTGTTGGTGTGACCTCAACACACAAGACATTTTGTGTTGCTCATACATTTATTAGCAAAGAACGGGAAGATAATTTTGAATAGGTGCTTAATAGATTGAAAAATACGTTGCACACATGTATGGAGCCATGCATCATAATAACAAACATAGATCTTGGTTTAATGAACGCATGTGTTAATGTATTTTTCGATGCTTTAAAGTATTTATGCAGGTGACATATTAATAAAAATATCACGAAACACTGTGAAGATATTTTATGAAAGATGATTAGGGAAAGTTTAAATACGCATGGGAACATTTGTGTGAGTCACCCACACATGAGATTTATGAGTATAGCCATAACATTTTTTATGAACGACTAGATGAAGCGAAACGAGAAAGTAAGTTTTTCTTACATACATACATAGAATACTATTATATCTAGATAACCTTTTTTTGTTTTATAATATTTTCAGAAGTACTATCTTATATATATATACAAAAACTGGGATCTACAAAAATGTTTATATCAGCCTAGACTAATTCAACGGCGATTATGGCCGACGTATAACAAATAAAGTCGAGAGCTAGCATGCAAATTTAAAAAGATATCTTAAATTATAAAAAGCTCACTAGATAGGGTGTGAGTGCCCTATATGAGGCGTATAGGGTGGCGGTTGACTAGCCTTTATATCATACGACACTCATACATGGGTGCCTTATACACGACGTATAGGGTTATACGTGGGGTATAGGGCTATACACAGCGTATATGGTGTGGTGACTACCTTATGTGTCATACGACATTCATATACAGGTTACCTATATGCGACGTATAAGGGGTGGGGGTATTCGTTTTGTGTCATATGCTTTGTTTTATAACTGTTATATATATATATATATATATATATTTTAAATATTCATTTTGTTATGCATATATGTCTTCCGATTTAAAGATTGAAGATGACCTTGTTGATACTATTGCCGATCATCCATGGCTAAAGTTTAAGCCTAGTACCATCAAGCACGCTAAGTGCTCGAAGTTCGTACGTATGAAGATCGTTCGTCATAAGGCCGTCGATTGGGAGGTGATGGCCGAGCTCGCAGAGCGCGATAGACTTGCTGGTATTATTGGAGACGATATGTCGTGCAGTCATTTGTTTGAGATCATGTTCTTGCCATCTTACCGTGAGCTGATGATTGAGTTTTTATCCACCTTTACTTATACTCGTCCTCATGTGTTGGAGGAGGATGACGAGCGTCCCGAGATTTCGTTTATGTTATGTGGATATGCACATCAGATGTCCATATAGTAGTTTGGCATTCTCTCATGATTTTTACTATGAGCCAGAGACTATTACCCATTTATTCACCGAGGGTATTACTGAGATTGAGAATAGTCGATCGAGAGATTGGTGGTCTCAGATTACGAAGGTTCGTTTTAGAGGACTAAGGGTCGGGTCACTAGCATAAGAGATCCTCTCATTCGTTATTTACATCGGATAATCGTAACATTCGTGATGGCACGTGGCAAGAGTCGGGAGTAGTGCACCATTCCCGACTTGTTTTACTAATATTGTTTTGCTCATGGGGACAAGGTGCAACCTGGATGATGTTTGGCAGAGTATTTTGATTCGTATAATAATCAGCAGAAGCGAGTAGAAGTGTACAACGACACTTACAAAATGTTGATTGCTCGAGACTTTAGTTATCTCCCTCAATGTCACGGTGACGTATCTCCTCTAATCAAGCCGGTGAGATTAGATCATCGTACGTTGTTTGAAATTCGTATTATACGTCAGTTTACATGTGGCATACGATACTTTATTCGACCACATTACCAACCGTCGCATAACCGGCTGCCACCACCATATCAGCCGCCACCTCAGCCACAGTTTACTTGACATATTTACAAACATGTGAGGCATCCTACACGTATAGATACATTTATGCAAAAGGTTGATGTAAGTTTATGGGATCAGGGTTGTTGACTTGATCAAGTTGAGCATATTATGGATTGACACGTTCAGCTTGAGAGTACGTGAACATGTATTGTTGGTATCGATACTACGGAGTTGTCACCGCCTCGACATTACCTAAACTCGTCGTAGTTTTTATATTATTAATGTGTGTATTGTTAACTTGATTGTTCAGTTAAATTATGAATGTGTTTGTATTAATGTTTCGTCGGTTAAGTAAATTACAAAACTAAGTAAAAATATAAAAAAGACATAAAAATAACATAAAACAATTCGATGTAAATTTATTATATATTCTTTAGTTCATGAAAGTTATTTTTATATTTATAAAACAACATAAAATTAGTCAAGGTACAATTATTTGTATATTTATAACAAAAAAATGTGAAAAAACAAAAAATACGAACTTTAACCTATACGTGGTGTATGGACCCATATGCCACGTACAGGTCTCACATGCGTATGGGATCAAAGTTTGGAAAAAAAATTAAAGCCATATGCTGCGTATGACCTCCGACCAACATTGATGTAACAAACTCATACGGCAAAATGAATGTCGGAGAATGTTTTAACACTATACACTATGTATGAACCCATATACACGTATAGAATGCCAGAGTGTTGATTTAAAAAGTGGGGTTATCTAAATGCCCACTCCCTTTCTATTTGAATTTTGACGAAAGTGAAGTATGGTTGTTGGTTTTTTATAGGATTTATTTGCCTTTTTTTGAACGGCAAAATTTCATTACGAAACTAGCAAGATGCTAGAAACAATACAATAACACGGACATTAGACCGGCTATAAGTTGAAATTACACCAAGACTCCCAATTTTGATTCCTAGTTTACTCCTATGTTTAATCTATAAGAAAGCATATGTTTTTATTTCACCTTGTAATTCTACCTGTTGCGTAACTCTGCTTTCAAACACCAATCGGTTTCTAGCCTTCCACATCGAGTACATAGCCACATAAATCACTGATTTGATTACATCCTTTAGCTGACTTGCATAGGGCCAATTTTCTACTTCCTTTAAGAGTCCGGCAACGGTTGTGGCTTGGAAGTTCGGGAGTCTACACCAATTCCGAATGAATTCCCAAACTCTTACTGCTAATGGGCAGTGCAATAACATGTGATCCACGGTTTCTGACAACCACCTGCATAACCTGCACTGTGGACTTGATATTACTCCACGCTTGATATTACTCCACGCTTGATATTACTCCACGCTCTCCAACATATTAAGTTGACTTTTAAGGGAACTGCTTTGGACCATTCGAATTCCATATGATAGCTTGGAAGAACAACTTGTTCTAGAATTCTTCTAATTGATTTTGTTGTGAAAACACCAGACTCATCCGCCTCCCATAACCATTTATCTTCAGCTCCCGATGTTTCAACTAGCCTTAGCTCTTCCTCCATATCCGAAAGTTTATTTGCTGACCCTTGATTTATCAATGTGTTGTCTAAAAAGATGATTAAGTAGGTTTGCTTGATTTGCATTTTGAATTTATACCAACGGACTAAAATTTAGTACTACCGACGAAAAAAAGAGGAGGGCGGCTCCCCCGGCCCCCACTATCCTCCGCCACTGGTCAGACCTGGATGGATTTACTTGACTGGAATTTGTTACTTGTTACTTTGCTATTTACAGTTGCAACTTGCTTTGATTCTTCAAGGTTTGTTAATGGTTTCTATAGGATTAAAAATTAAAGATTAGAATCCAAATTGAACTTGTGTGTACTGACTTTTTCTCTTGATCTTTATGTAGTTTCTTGATTTCGAAGTATCCCATTTGTTTACAGAATCATTTTTTTGTCAATCACTCAACCGCCAAAGGAAGTCAGAGAGTTGATCAGTTGCATTTGCGTTTGAGTTTTTTTAATCATTCAGAATGTTCTCAAAGATTATACGAAAACAATAGAATTAATATATAAAAGATTTACGGAAATTAAATATAAAGCTCTAATTTATTATATGAGTATAAAATTATTAATAGGAAAGTAGTACAAGTGAAAAAATAACTCCCGATCTTGTCGCACAAGTAATTATCCAAAAAGGGTAATATGCACAGGTACAAGTGTCCTACATTTTCATTTATGAAACTCCATATCTGATTTGTACCAAACATATCTCCATCGGGATTCTATGAGATGTTGCTCCATAACAGCATGTGTGTATAAACGTATGCCATTTACATAAATATTTCTAAAATTATGAAACAAATAGACCCTTTTTTAACTTTTGATTGTCAAACGGAAGAATTAGCGATTCAAAATGCATAATATTGATTTATTAATTCTTACCACAACTTTTTCATTTTTACGAGAAATTAAACTATCGTTTTAATGCATTTTGATGCATTGTTGTTTAAGACATCCATAGAGCTAACAAATGCACCGAGTAAACACGAACTAGTTCTTTTGTATTTATTATGAAATTAAATTTCTTTGGGAATTGTTCACTAATAGTTAACAAACGAAATATTTTATTTGTGTTCAATTATTAAGAAAATAAATATACTCATTAATTGTTCACGTACGATCACCAAACAATATTTATTATTATGATTGTTCATTAAGAAAATAAATTTGTTAATTAATCGTTCAATAACACTTACCGAACAAGATTTATATTCGTGTTCGTTCATAAAGTAAATGAATTTTCATGAACAAATGTTAAAAACACAAAATAAGACAAACAAACACTAAAATGTTAATGAGTGTAAACGCAGAGTAACTTAAGTTAACAAACGTAAAAAATGTTCATTTTAGAATAAGGGCATTTACATATTTCTTCTTGTAAAGTTATTAATTGCATATTTATCCAAGTAAAAAAAAATCAATCACATATTTTTTTATTTCTAAAACATATATATTACATAATTATATATTAATTAAAATTATTTATTGGATGATTATTTTACTCTTATTTTCACTAAATGATTATTACATATTTCACTTCCTGAGATTATCAAATACATATTTACTCAAGTTTGAGTATTCTATATATATAGAAACAACAAAATTACATATCTTTTAAAATTCATCTCAAAACAAAAATAACCAATAATCAAAGTTAAATCTTCAAATTAAAAACATAATTGACAAAAAAATTAAAAATTATATTAATAAGACATCAATTTGTAAAAAATCTCTTAGTAAAAACAAGGTAAATACTCAATTAACGGTTAATGTTAATAAAATTGATAAATATGTAATATATATGTTTTTGAAAAGAGAAATATAAAATTGAGTTTTTAGTTTAAGAAAATATGTAATTTATGGCTTAATAAAAGAAAATTTGTTAAAATCTCTATAGACTAAAATCTACATATTTCATCATAAACATTACATAAAATTCGTAAAAAATACACAAGTATTTAACATAACTATCTTAACATAATTATCATAAAAATAAATAACACAAATTAAGAAGTTTTTCAAATCTTAACATAAACTACAATTCAAATGGCCTCAAGTGAGAGATGTTAGTGGAGTCCTATAGTGGAACTAGTATTATATAATTTTTAAAATTAAAACTCATATAAAATATAAAACCTTTAGACGAACACGTACAAAGGAACAACTATGCACGATTACAAAGGAACAAAGACAAATGGACATATATTAACCAATTAATCGAACGTTCATGAATATAAACGAATGATCATATAATCTGTTCACATTCATTTGTTTAACTAAAGAACAAAATTTCCTTTTTCATATTCATTGATTTACAAACGAATGATCATAAACCAATTCCTGGCAAACGGTTTATAAATTATTCATTGAACGTTCACATCTTTTGTAGCCCTAAACAACACCAAGAGTTATGAAGTTGTGAATCGATTATTATTTTAATAGTAGCTCAAACTACCTAGTTTGATTTACCGGGTTAATGAACTACCTAGTTTGATTTACCATGTTAATAAACTACCTAGTTTGATTTATCGGCTTAATGTAGTTTTATGCATAGGTCGCCATAAAAATATGGCTTTTAGAGTGGATTAGAGTTTCATGCAATGCTAACGTGACATATATTAATGATGATTTTTTTATTTCCGGATATATCATCACGGTATGTTTTCTCTATCTATGTTACGATTTCTAGAAGCCATTAGTCCATCACCGCAACTTCATATGCTTTTTTCCGTACTTAACCACGTTACAATTATCATTTTTAGAAGCTATCACTGCAACTTTATATTTTTTTCTTACGTATTTAACCATGTTAATATTATTGACAAAAGCCGGTTATCATTATTTTTAAAAAGTTATTACCCCGATTTAATTAGGATGAAAGCAAAAAATATAAATAACAGTTTTGTTTACAAAAAGACCCCATTTGCAACATTTGCTTGAAGCCCCAAAAATTGTTGAGCCGATCCTGTATGCAGCTACCACCTACCGAAGCATGCTTCACGAACCACATTGTGTGGGATTACTTAATATTTAAAGATAATAGAATTGAAAATTATGAGACCATAATCTACTAAATGCCATGTGAATTATAGAGGATTTTGATTGTTGGCACTAATTTTATTGGGTCTAGACTTTTGCTACATATGTCACTTCTATATTTTTTATTTTCATTTTCTGTCTTCATATTATACATATGATACGCTTTTAACCTCTTTGAATTTCTAGTGATTTCATTGTTATGTAACAAATTTAATTCGTTAATATTTTTAACCAAAAGAAATATGCAACTGTCTTTACTTTTTTATAGTGAAAACCTAGTAAAGAAAGAAAGAACATGGTGTGTGTAGGGTTTGTGTAATTATTTTTATTATATAATTTCATTTTTATCCTTTGACCACCAAATTAATTTTCATCCCTATCATTTTTCCAAAACTAGTTCTTGTAATATGCCAATAATTCTTTATATTACATATATGTTGCTGAAGCCATCCAAATACAACACATGCCACGGCGATGAGGGGTAAATGCGTATGCCCATAATGCAAGTTAATTGATCGAATAATGAATTACTTAACTTATATTATAATGATAAATGTTAATAATTACATAACTTATATTTCATAATTATGCATGTTATTGCATGTACATTGACAGTTTATAAAAAATGTTTTTTATTTTGTAAAATTTACATATGTTAATACAATATACTTAAATTAAAGATAATAAACAATTAGTTTTAATTATGGTTTATATTTTATAATATGTCAATAAAAGATTTATTTACATTTAATGTAAGAGAAGCTTGAAAAAAGTAAAAAATGTTAAGTTTTGTTTTATATTATCGCTTCAGATTTTTTTTAATGTGTGAATATTGCTGGCATGACAAATATCTCATCATCTCAACTATTGATTGTCCATATTAATGGTCAAAATCACATTTTTACGGTTTTAACGATAGAAATCACTTTACACTTACACACACACACATATATATATATACACACACACATCTTATGAGTATAGCGAGAGAATAATAATGTGAGATCATTTGAAAATTGTGATGATATTGAAAATGTACAACCCTAACAACTACGGTTTGAACTTTTCAAAAACATGTAATGGTACCTTATAGTACCTTTATCTTGCGCCGGCCCCCCTTCTCTGCGTTCATGATTTTGTACCACCTTCTTTTTTGTGTGATCCATATATAGTACCATCACACATGTGCCTAACCCTCTTCCTTATTGTTCACACCTCCCCTCAACCTTTCAAAATTTGCCCATTACACCCTCAAGAGTATTTTACATGAAAATTGATATCTATGTTTGATCATTCATTTTTGTATTTTATAAACCGATATATGTTTAGATGTGATAGACGCGGTATGATTAAGGTTTTCGTACTCTTTCACAATGGTTGTGCGTCTTCATGTTAGTCGTTCAGGAATAAAAACATCATTACTTACACACACACACACACACACACCACACACACATATATATATATATATATATATATATATATATATATATATATATATATATTCTTGTTATAACCTTCTGTACCAACAAAATTAAAGGTGGTTGGCAAGAATTTGGAAGTTCAATTTTAGTAAGGGGGGCTTGTTTCTCATTTTCTGTATTCTAGAGACTTCTAGAACCTATCACTTTTTAGTATCCTCTTCCATGTGGGCTATAAATACATGAATCCTGCTTAAGCATTACAAACATGATATTATATCGGAAGGAGATTTTTACTCCAATATTTTTGAGCTCTATAATCTTATATCATGTCTTTAACGTCTTTTTTTTTGTCCTGAGAAATAGAGGTGTGGGCTTTCATATTGTCCTTAGATAAGTTTAAAATTTGCAATTTTATGCTTGTTTCAACTATTGATATTTGTTAGCTATACTCAATGATGAACAACAATTTGATGTCGATTAAAAAAGAGGGTTTAACTATGCCGCTGATACTGCTGACAGAAGATAGAGAGCACAGATGACGAAGATGCAACTGGTGCTATGCATCTTACTTCTTTGTGCTCTCTATGCTTCTGTCATCATCACGTATCTATGTTAAAATTAAAACTCGTTATCATATATATATATATATATTATACATATATATATATACATATATACATATATATACGTACATAGATATACGTATATATATAGATATACCTATATATATATATGTATATCTATATATATACGTATATATATATACATATATAGGGTCAGGATCTTTTCAGAACTTCTAAAGTCGTAAGAACTTCGAGAACTAATCCTAACCATTGATTATTCTTAAAAAAATCAGTTTTAAATAAATCCGAATGCGTAAATTAGTCTTTTCATTGTTTGCATTAAATATCATTTTTAATAAATCATGTTTTATTTTAGTAACTTACACAATTACTTTAATCATCATAATTTTGATTAGTTACATTTGTTTTTTTTTGTTTTTGTGTTTGATCCTATTTTGATGTGATTACTTTATATTTCCAGATATTATTTTGATCAGATATTACTTTAAATTCAAGGCAATGATTTTATTTCAAAAGTAAACGCAATCAGGTATTTCATCCTAAATTTGCGTCCGAGTGTTCATTTGTAAAGATAATGTGTATATTTTATGTTTGATTCTTCTTTTTAGAATTAGCATTGAAGAATTGATTCTGAGAATCAAGTTTGATTTTGAAATTAAAATTCTTTAAGGTAAGATTTAGTTTTTATTATTTGTATATAATTTTATCTTTATAAATATCCTTCAACATCATTCCAATTAGCTGAAACAATATTCCTAATATTGTTTTTGGTATAAATATTTATTATTATTTCATGATTTCCGAATCAAATTAAGTAGATTTGAGTTTTTTTTTGTTCAAGCTTCATTCAAGATGTCGAGTTTTGAGGAGATGAGTCTGGACGTTGCTGTTGAAGAAGCAAAACAAAATGGTATTGATCAAAACATGAACGGCGTTACTCTAATCGAGGGAGGTAACAATGGATTCCGTAATGAACGTAGGAGGAAGTGTTTTTTCCGTTATTGTTGTGTTTTCTCTTTTCATGAGATTAGAAATTGTCCTATGAAGCATGTTTAGTTATATGCTATGATGATTATGAAATATCGTTTATTGTTCAATAAGAAAGCGTTTTTTTATTTCCAACCTTCATGAGTATTTTTGATTTTGTAATGGATTGATTTTTAGTTTTTTATATGTTATGTTATTGTTGATCTGAATTGGTATAATATTTTAAGATGTTGATATTTGTGTTGTATCATTGATTTACATATATGAAAATGTAATTAGTCATTAGTCATTGCCACATCAATCTGTAATGATTTTATGTTTACAATTGTATGAGAGTAAATTAATCAAAATATTTTTAAATGCTTATGTGATTGTTTTGTAAAATTTGTGCCACCCCCGTAAATACCTTTAAAAATTTAACCGAACGATCCTTTATGTTTTGTTCCGTTTTATTTGTTTCACCCTGTAAATACCTGAATGTCATACAGAGTTTTTTTATGATGGCATGTTAAATGAATATGTAACATATAATATAAGGTATGTTACTTTTAATTACATTAAATTTATTATACTTGATATCAAGATCACATGTAGTTCGTTTACCGGAGAATCTGTCCAGTTGCTAAGATTTACGTGTATGTAAAATATGGTAATATATATGATATTCAATTAACTGTTTCTTCGTGATGTTGATATTTTTTAGATATGAATGACGAAGCAATAGATAAGTCAATGAGTAGTAATTTCTTTCATTTACCTAACAGCACGAAGTTTTGAATTCCCAATGTTTCCTACCAATATAAATATGTTTACGGTACAATTTATGATTCTTGGGAAGACGTGCTATGTATGTACCAATTATATGCCAAAAGATCTGGTTTTGATATACGATTATCAACAACAAAAAAAACTCAAGGTGTTATTACTCATAAATACATTTTTTGTAACAAGTCTTGGTAAGCCACATGAGGAGTCTTTTGATTCTAGGGAATTCTACTCATCTTCCCAACCTTCAAGGACATCTAACATAAAGGTCACTGATTCTCCAGCTTGCATACGTGTAAAGGCCGTTCAAGGAACATCAAAACTTTTTTGTATCACTTTGTCGAGAAACATAATCATGGCCTTGTATCAATTGATAGTATTGATCTGACTAAGAAACGCCAACAATTGAACTTCAATGATCACGTCTATATACATAGAGCACGGGCTGCTAAGGTTGGACCTAATGTTGCACATAGACTTCAATCAGCAATTATAGGTGGGCAACATTTGGTACATGGACTGTTACAAATTACAAAAATTTCAGTAGAGATATAAGAAAATTCATAGATAACAGGGACGCACTAGTCAACACTCTTAATGACCGTCATGTCAATTGGGAAAACTTTACCTTTGTATGTAAAGCCGAATAACGTTAACTAAGATCTTTATTTTGGGCTGATGATGTGGCGAAAACCAATTACACTGCGTTTGGTAGCGTCATAGCTTTTGACGCTACATACAATACCAATATGTAAGTAACTTACTAATCTGACCAATATTTTTATATTTTACATCTCTAAAAAAAGTTTTTCATTTGTTTTTTGCATTTTAGATATAATATGATTTTCGTTCCATTTATCAGGGTTGATCATCATAGAATGTGTGTCACTTTCACGGCTGGTTTGCTATATGACGAAACTATAGAATTGTATATTTGGTTATTGAAATGTATTTTGGAAGCACATGGTAATCAACCTATGTTGGTTCTCATGGATCAGGACCTAGTTATGTATGTGGCATATTACAAAAAATTGCCATCAAAGGTTTGGAACTATATTCAATCTCATTAATTTTTTAAGACACTAATTTTACATATATGTAAAACATATGACTTTCATATGTTTTATGTTATTGCACACATGTCACTAATTAAATTGTAAGGCCCCATTCCCAGGATGCTTACAACTGGTAAATTATCGCACATAAAAGATGTAATTACATTGACTTCAATAAAGTGTTGCAACGGAAACATTAAAACAAACATTTTATTTCATTAAAATAAACGCTATTGCAAAATAATACAACAATCATTACAAAATATCATTTGTTCGTATTATAATGCAAAAACATTGTACAAAAGAATGCCATCCAAAATGAGCCAAGTAGCCACCCCGTGCCATCCTCAACAACCATTACCTGCCAACTGGAAACATATAAAAGTCAGCATTGCTGAGTGAGTTCTAGTTTTATAATAAAACATACTTCGTCTTCCGTCTAAAACCGTACCTTACAATCGTACGTGATCATGCATTACACATACACATAGATAATATCATTATTATCATATTTATTCGTTCGTTCATTCCGTTGATACATCATTAAATCTTTACTTTCATCTGGATCAATGCCATGTGCTTACCCCACCGTCATGCATAAAGCGGGTACTGGGCCTAAGGTCTTTCATAGACCCCGAACATTGTGCATGAAGCTGACTCTAGTACCTAGGGTAAGCGGCAAGGATCCCATACATATGGTCAATCACAAGGATTGAACCCCTGTGTGCATCCTTCTGGGGTAATTAACCGCACACAGTTGAGCTGATACCCTTCATTTGGTCTGAACCTTCATACATTTGCTTAATCACATTGAATAAGCCCCAATATGCATCCTTCTGGGGTAGCTAACCCACACACGGTTGAGCTAACACCCTTTATTGGGTGTGAACCTCCTTACGTTTGCTTGCAAGGCTTTCTTACTTTCATTCATTCATTAATGCATGCATTCCATTATTACATTTCTCTTTTCATTATCTTCCGCTTTACATTACATAATACTTTTCATTTCATTCATTAATATTCAACGTAAAGCCGTAGAAAAATAATCATACATAACAAGGAACATGAACATACAACAGCACCATACGAGACATGATCATACATACATAACACACCACATACATACAATCTTGCATAAGCACCAAACATACATCATCATATAAGCCCATTATAACATCTATGCCTCAAAAGTCAACTTACATGAACCCCTGGGAACCTCCCAAGTCAAAGCCTACATAACACTTTTCCCCCGAAAAATCAGAAAATAAACTAAGTTCTTTCGGGCGCGTGAGCCCCATTTGGGCGTATGGACCCTATTCAGTCGCATGGCATTCGGGCGTATGGGCTTCAATCGCTTGACCTTCATCCGCATTTCCTCCAGTCACATGACTATCAGACGCATGACCTTCAGTCGCATGACTGTCAGGCGCATGACCTTAAGTCGCATGCCTTTCGGCCGTATGGCCTCCAGTCGCATGCCATTCGGTCTCATGGCTTCCAGTCGCATGAGCCCTAGCTTGGTGCAGAATGCAGTCTTCTTCAAACCTGAACTATAGATTTCAACCTCCATCCCCGTTCTAACCTATTCTATGCTAAAACCAACCATGTTAAGCCCTAAAAACACAACCACAACATCAATCAAACATCACAAGCCCAAACACGAGCCCACCCGGTCGCACACCCACACAACATACACATAAACGGGTTCAACACCCACACAACCAAAAACGATTTGCTATGTGTTCCAGCCCCAAAATCAGTCAATAATATGTAGAAGAGGGGTCCTAGAACTCACCTTAGCAGCCTCTTCGAGTATAGCTTCCCACAAACCCGCTTGACTTCGATTTTTGCACTTGATTCTTCAAGAAACGCTAGCTTTTGCTCTTTCTCCCTTTTCTCCTTCTCTTGGCCGAATGGAGGATAAGAATGGAGAGGGGAATGGGCTGCCATTCCCTTTTACCCACTCTTCCAAACCTTTCTTCTTTTTGGCAAGATTGGTCCTTCGACTTGAACTTTATTTCTTTTCTTCCTTTTTCTTCTTTCTTTGGTTTCAAAGGAAAATAACCACGTGTTACAAGTCCAACCCCCTTATATAGGTTTCATCCATGAAACCTATTATTCCTCAAACAAACATGGGTAATGTTGCCTCATCTCTTCTTCAGTCTCCCACATAGACTCAGACCCCTTTTTGTGTTTCCACTGTACGCGCACAAGTTGGACTACATTATTCCTCAATCTCTTCTCTTTACGATACTGGTTGCTCCACATAGTTGAGTCGTTCATCTACCTCAATATCTTCCAGTGGTACAATCATGTCCTCGTCTGCCAAACATTTCCTCAGATGAGATACATGGAATGTCGGATGAATTCCATTTAACTCTTCTGGTAACTCCAGTCTATAGGCCACCTCTCCTACTCGAGCAATGATTCGGAAAGGCCCTATGTACCTTGGGCTTAACTTACCTTGCTTTCTGAACCGAATGATACCCTTCCAAGGTGAGACTTTCAACACAACTCTATCACCCTCCTGGAACTCAATCGGTCTACATCGTCTATCAGCATACAACTTCTGTTTGTCTTTGGCTGCCATCATGAAGGCCTTGATCCTTTCCAGTTTCTCAGTCGTAGACTCGACCACCTCGACGCTCCCTAACTCTTTATGACCGATGTCAACCCAATACACGGGTGTTCTACATCTCCTACCGTATAGCGTCTCATAAGGAGGCATACCAATACTGGCATGATAAATGTTTTTATATGAGAACTCAGCTAACGGTAAGTGGTCATCCCAACTTCCTCCAAAATCAATGACGCACGCCCGAAGCATATCTTCCAGCATCTAAATCGTCCTTTCCGATTGACCATCTGTCCAAGGATGATAAGCTATCCTAATATGTAATCTCGTCCCCATAGCATCGTGGAATTTCTTCCAAAATTTGGATGTAAACCGAGTGTCACGATCAGACACAATAGACACCAACACACCATGACGAGTTACAATCTCCTTAATGAAAAGATCAGCCAACCTCTCAGATGAATATGTGTCGCAGATCGGTAGAAAGTGAGCACTTTTCATCAAACGATCAACAATCACCCATATAGCATCATACCCTTTCATGGTATGCAGTAGCTTCGTAATAAAATCTATAGTGATGTGCTCCCACTTCCACTTCAGTATATCCAAAGGTTGGATCTTCCCATACGGCTTTTGGTGCTCGGCCTTCACTTGTAAACAAGTAAGGCATTTACTCACATAATCCACCACATCACACTTCATACCCGGCTACCAATAGTCTTTCTTCATGTTTTGATACATCTTTGTAGCACCGGGATGAATAGAGTACCGAGTGTTATGAGCTTCATCCATGATCTTCACGCGTAGATCCCCAAAACGAGGAATTCACATCCGTCCGAATCGGGTTCTAACACCGAGTGTGTTTTCACCAAATCCTCAACCAGACCTCTCATTCTCTCGGAGTTAAGATGATCTTCTTTTAATGCCTTATCTTGAAACTCTTTGACCTACTTCATCACATTAGAGGTCATGATCAACTGGTAAGCTTTCACCTGAATCGGCTCGGGTCACTCTTTCCGGCTAAGGGCATCCACCACCACGTTGGCTTTTCCCGGATGGTAATGGATCTAGCAATCATAATATTTTATGAGCTCCAACTATCGTCTCTGCCTCATGTTTAAATCTTCCTGCTCGAAGAAGTACTTCAAGATCTTGTGGTCGGTGAATATGGTGCACTTCATCCCATACAGGTAGTGCCTCTAAATCTTTAACACGAAGACCACAACTGCTAGCTCCAAATCATGAGTAGGATAGTTAACCTCATGAACCTTCAACTATCGGGATGCATAGGCTATAACCTTTCCTCTTTGCAGCAACACACATCCCAACCCCGAGTAGGAAGCATCAGAATAAACCACCAGATCTTCACTTCCATCAGGGAATGACAAAATAGGAGCTTGAGTAAATCTCGCCTTTAACTCCTCAAATGCTTTCTCTTGAGCTTGACCCCATACAAACTTTACATCCTTACAGGTGAACTTGGTTAGTGGAGAAGCGATCTTAGAGAAGTCTTGGATAAAACTTCTGTAATAGGCCGCCAAACCCAAGATACTACGAATCTCAGATGGCGTCTTTGGAGACTTCCATTACATCACCGCCTCCACCTTTGCTGGATCCACCATAATCCCCTTAAGATTCACCACGTGACCCAAGAATTGAACATCGTGCAACCAGAATGCGCATTTGGAGAATTTAGCATACAACTTCTCCTTCTCAACATCTCCAACACCTCTCGAATGTGACCGACATGCTCCTCCTCACTCTTGGAATAAATCAAGATATCACCGATAAACACAATCACTGAATTATCCAACATTGACCGACACATTCGATTCATCAAGTCCATAAAAGCAGCTGGCGCGTTGGTCAAACCAAATGACATAACGAGGAACTCGTAGTGACCATAACGTGTGCGAAAAGCTGTTTTAGGAATATCCTATTCTTTCACCTTTAACTGATGGTAGCCCGATCGAAGATCTATACTCGAAAACCAACTGGCACCTTGAAGCTGATCAAACAAAGCATCAGTTCTTGGTAGTGGGTGCTGGTTCTTTACCGTCAACTTATTCAGCTCACGGTAGTCGATACACATCCTCATGCTACCGTCTTTCTTCTTCACACACAGGACCGGAGCACCCCAAGGAGAGAAACTCGATCGAATGAATCCCTTGTCAAGCAACTCATGGAGTTGCTCCATCAGTTCCTTCATCTCGGTTGGAGCCAACCTATACGATGCCTTAGAAACAGGTTGGTCACCTAGTATCAAATCAATCTGAAACTCGATCTCTCGGTCAGGTGGTAGTCTAGTAAGTCTTCGGGAAATACATCTGGAAAGTCACACACAACCGGTACATTGGATAGTTGTGGTGTTGGGGTATCCACGTCCTTTACATAAGCCAAGTAAGCACTACATCCACGCCTCACGCACTTTCCCTCCACTGCCATTGAAATCACTTTCGAAATCGTAGTGACCTAATCACCATAAACCATCACCAAACTCCAGTCAGGCGCTGTAACCGAATCATCTTCTTGCGACACACAATGTTCGCCTGGTAGTCTGCTAACCAATCCATCCCAAGAACTACATCGAAACCACCTAAGGTCATCACGAATGGTCTAACGGGAAACTTATGACCTTCTTCCACGTCATAACCTTCTATCACCTTGGAAATCCTGGTAGACTTACCTATGGTAGTTTCTACATGGAAGGGCGTATCTATATTCTTACTACTAATAGGCAGTTTAGCACAGAATGCAGTAGAAATAAAACTTTTACTAGCACTAGGGTCAAATAACACAGAGGCTAAAGTTTGGTTTACTAAAAACATACCTAACACAACATCAGGGTCCGTCCTAGCCTCCTCCTGCATCATCGTAAACGCTCTGACGCTTGCCCTTTGTCCTTCTCCCCCAGCCTTCCTCACTCCCGAACCTTCAGCCCTCGACTTCTTGTAGTCCCTACTCCTATGGCCTCCGCGCCACAGTTAAAACATCTCCCTGCTTTGTATTCCCTCGTCATATGACCAGGATTCCCATACTTGAAGCACATGTTCGATCCCAACCTATATTCGCTGGTGTGCTCCTTCCCACGCTTACCACACCTTTCGTCCCTACATCAGATGTGACCACACGTCTGTCATCCACCCGTGCACCTTTGTTGCTTGGAGTGGCCCCACCACATCCAACCTACTTCCCATTCTAGTTCCGATCACTACCACCCTTCTTGCTGCCTTCAGCCACCTCCACAGTCCTTTCATCGTACAACCTCCCCGCCAAGTCCAGTACCAACCTAAACGTGTTCTGTCGAGCAACGATCATGTGCCTACGGACATCCGCCGGCAAACCCTGGATATACCTCTTAATCTTTCGTGACAAGGGTGTCACTTGATATGGCACCAACCGTGCCATCTCGTTGAATTTGGTGGTGTATTGTTGATGTGTCATTGTTCCCGTCTCCAGCTGCAGGAATTCTCTTTCCACCTTATCCATCTCCCGGTGAGGACAGAACTCCTCAATTACTAGTTTCTTCAACTCAGACCACCTTATTCTCCCAATTGCCCGACTACCCTTGGCTTGGACAATATTGTCCCACCAACAAAGAGCTGAGTCCATAAATGAGTGGGCAGCAAACTTCACCTTCTGGTCCTCTCGGCACTCGCTGATATTCAGAACATCTTCTATTTCTCTCACCCATCGGTGAGCAGCACTAGCAGTGCAATTACCATCAAAAGTAGGGGGCTTACACCTTTGAAATGCCCCGTAGTTACAACCTCGTGCCGCCTCCGGCGCAAGCTCGTCTTCTTCCTCCTCTTTATCATCGGAGAGAACCGTTTCAGGCTTCGATCGCTCTCGCTCTCCCGAGGACCTATTCCTCTCCCTTTTTTCTCCTTCCCTTACATCCATTATTACTTCAGTCACCATAAATGGTAAGATCATCTACATGACCTGATAAACTTCTTCCATAACAGCCTTCTTTACTGTGGCTCTCAAATTGGCACTCTCATCACCGCCCTCTGGATGAAGGGTCTCGGGTTCTTCATGAACCACCTTTTCAACCCTAGGCCTTCCTCTTTTGGCCCACGGTTCACCACCCAGTCCACGACAACCTCCACCACGCGAAGCTTTAGATGATCTACCACCGCCATCCACACACACACTGAAAGATTCAAACACCAACACTGTCATTCAAGGGAGAAACTTAGTTTATGTCAAGTATAGTAAGTCCCTAATTACAATGGCCAGTTGTGATTAACCACTTACTTTACTCTTCATACCCCAACATTACCTACCCTGACTACATCAGTATCTAATCTACAAACAACACATAAACCACAAAACATGAGCACATAATACCGATTAACATTAAGAAAATACATGACGGGACGCAGCTACTCAGATTGGCATCCCTTCCCTTTCCGCCCCATTTTCAGTTTAAGTTAAGGTTTCTTTTAAAAATTTACCCGTTTCACTTAAACTTTGGCTCTGATACCAACTTGAAAGGCCCTATTCCCGGGATGCTTACAGCTAGTAAATCATCGCACATAAAACATATAATTACATTGACTTCAATAAAGTGTTGCAGCGGAAACATTAAAACAAACATTTCATTTCATTAAAATAAACGCTTTTACAAAATAATACAAAAATCATTACAAAATATCGTTTGTTCGCATTATAATGCAAAAACATTGTACAAAAGAATGCCATCCAAAATGAGCCAAGTATCCACCCCGTGCCATCCTCAGCAATCATTACCTGCCAACTGGAAAAATATAAAAGCCAGCATTGCTGAGTGAGTTCTAGTTTTATAATAAAACATACTTTGTCTTTTGTCTAAAACCGTTCCTTACAATCGTACGTGATCATGCATATACTTACACATAGTTAATATCATTATTATCATCTTTATTCGTTTGTTCATTCCGTTCATACATCATTAAATATTTACTTTCATCTGGATCAATGCCATGTTCTTACCCCACCGTCATGCATAAAGCGGGTACTGGGCCTGAGGTCTTTCATAGACCCCGAACATTGTGCATGAAGCTGACTCCGATACCTATGATAAGCGGCAAGGATCCCATACATATGGTCAATCACAAGGATTGAACCTTTGTGTGCATCCTTCTGGGGTAATTAACCCGCACACAGTTGAGCTGACACCGTTCATTAGGTATGAACCTCCATACATTTTCTTAATCGCACTGTTTAAGCCCAGTGTGCATCCTTCTGGGGTAGCTAACCCGCACACGGTTGAGCTAACACCCTTCATTGGGTGTGAACATCCTTACGTTTGCTTGCAAGCCTTTCTTACTTTCAGTCATTCATTAATACATGCATTCCTTCATTACGTTCTTCTTTTCATTATCTTCCGCTTTACATTACATAATACTTTTCATTTCATTTGTTAACATTTAACGTAAAGCCACGGGAAAATAATCATACATAACAAGGAACATGAACATACAACATCACCATATGAGGCATGATCATACATACATAACATACCACATACATACAATCATGCATAAGCACCAAACGTACATCATCATATAAGCCCATCATAACATCTGACCTTAAAAGTCAACTTACATGAACCCCCAGGAACCTCCCAAGTCAAGCCTACATAACATTTTTCCCCCGAAAAATCAGAAAATAAACTAAGTTCTTTTGGGCCCGTGAGCCCTATTTGGGCGTATGGACCCTATTCAGTCGCATGGCCTCCCAGGCGCATCAGAACACTTAGGCATATGGACACTATGGGGCGAATGGACATTTAGGTGTAGGGACACTATGGGGCGAATAGACACTTAGGCGTATGGACTCTCAGTCGCATAGCCTTCAGTCGCATAATTTCCATGCGTATGACCCTCGGTCGCATGGCATTCAGGCGTATGGGCTTCAGTCGCATAGCATTCGGGCGTATGGGCTTCAGTTGCATGACCTTCATCCGTATTTCCTCTAGTCGCATGACCTTCAGTCGTATGACTGTCATGCGCATAACCTTCAGCCGCATGCCTTTCGGCCGTATGGCCTCCAGTCGGATGCCATTCAGTCTCATGGCTTCCAGTCGCATGAGCCCTAGCTGGGTGCAGAATGCAGTCTTCTTCAAACCCGAACCGTAGATTTCGACCTCGAGCCCCTTTCTAACATGTTCTAGCCTAAAACCAACCATTTTAAGCCCTAGAAACACAACCACAACATCATACAAACATCACAAGCCCAAACACAAGCCCACCCGGTCACACATCCACACAAACATACACATAAACGGGTTCAACACCCATATAACCAAAAAAGATTTGCTAGTGTTCCAACCCAAAATCAGTCAATAATGTGTAGAAGAGGGGTCCTAGAATTCACCTTAGCAGCCTCTTCGAGTATAGCTTTCCACAAACCTGCTTGACTTCGACTTTTGCACATGATTCTTCAAGAAACCCTAGCTTTTGCTCTTTGTCCTTTTTCTCCCTCTCTTGGCCGAATGGAGGATAAGAAAGGGTTGCCACTCCCTTTTACCCACTCTTCCAAACCTTTCTTCTTTTTGGCAAGATTGGTCCCTCGACTTGGACTTTATTTCTTTTCTTCCTTTTTTTTTCTTTCTCTGGCTTCAAAGGAAAATAACTAGGTGTTACATAAATTAATCATTTTTTAATGTTTTATCATCTTTAATTTTTTATTAGGTGGCTGGAGAATTAAATTATGAATAAAAAATCGAACGTGCTATTCATAAGCTCGTATGGAATGTTTTTATAGAACCGGATGTATTTGAGGAGCGTTGGCATTTGTTAATGACACATTACAACCTAACTTATCACGAATGGTTGACTGGTATGTTTTCAATCAGAGAACAATGGGTTCCTGCATATTTTAAGGATATTCCATTGTGTTGTTTAATGAAGATGACGTCTCGATATGAAAGTTCAAATGCTCATTTCAAACTAAAGGCTAGTGGCTCTAACAATCGGTGGACTTTCTTCTTTTTTATTCTACTATTGAAGGTCAACATTACGAGTAGAGGAAACTCCAACATGCTTCAACCATAACCTCACCTTCATTACGCACACTTCTTCAAATTAAGAAACACGCCGTCGAGGTTTACATCTGTACTATTTTCGATGAAGTTCAGAAGGAAATTTTCAAATCTGTTTGGACGTGTTCTATATCTACTTGTGAAGAAGTTAATGATGTTAAGTCTTACGTCATGTCTCAGAACAAAGATGGATCTGGCTTGGTTGGTCATTACAAAGTAAGTTGTTTTTTCATCTTGTGTTAAGTATTAGAACTCTTAACTAAATAATTACATTGACACATTTTTTATGTTCCAGGTAACTTTGGATTTGTTAGATCATTCCGTCACGTGTACATGCATGATGTTTACAAGGATTGGATATTTATGCAGACATGTATTCTGTGTTTTTAAAAATCAAAACATTGATCGTATTCCAGGAAAGTACATTTCTAAAAGATGGATGACTAATGCCTTACTTGATAACATTTCTAAAAGACAGATATGTTGTGGTTACCAGTGAAGGATGCAGGCTAACAAATGAGGTTTTTGAATTAGTCGAAAAATGCATGAAATGTATGGCGGGTGATACAGAACGTCTTAGGAAGTTTGTTATTAAAATGAAAGAAATCAAAGACCAAATATGTCAAGATGTTCCGTACTTAAGTACCCGCCAAAACAAGGGTGTTGTTATTGAAGATTTGGTTAGGCAATCCCAGGAAGAGGATTTATCTTACAATCCACCATAAGGGATCCGCAACAAAGGTAGCGGTATGTGTAGACGACTGATTGGTCTTGGCGAGAACTAAATCACCAAAGTGAAAAAGCAAAGAGGTTGTGCAGGACATGTTGCAAATACACAAATAATCATGACTCTCGTAATTGTCCTATGAAGAAAAAAGGGGCCAATGAACAACAAGATCCGGAAGTGATTGAGATGAAGATCAGTACTAATCCCATTAGAGCCTTAATTTTTTTGTTTATGTTGTTTTAACTCTATGGATTCTTTTGAGTATGATGTTCTATTTGTTTTTTCAGAATAAGTAAGTGGAATGTTTTTTTTAAATTTGGTTAAGATATATGTGTATATAATTATTACATGTAAGTAATTAAACATAATATACATGACATACAACTGTTGATTTTTATAATCACCATGTGTATATAATTTTTACATATACGTAACTTAAAAAGAACCTACATGTAAAACAAATTCGCTCAAAACACACAAAATTTAGTATGTTCAACTTTCCAAGTAATTACTAAAACTACACGTGTTTCATTCAAAAATAACACATTGTCTCATGGTTAATTTATTACGTATCATATTAGGCAAATAATTTCTTCCTGTAACATTTATATATTTAGACAAATGTTAATGTGTACTTTTATGGTTTATTTGTTATTTAATTCAGTCTGTTATTTATGTTGTGAAACATCCTTTTTTTAAATATATGAAAATAATCATAAACCATGTACAACAACATTTTAGATATAACATTTAACCTGAATTTTTTTGCTATTACCTTTTCATTGTATTTTTAACCAACATGATACAATTTACGTACATGTTAACTTTACTAAGATCATTCTTAGCATTAATTCATAATATGTAATTGAGAACAAGAATAAATATTTACTACTATCTACCCCTTATCTCCACCAAATCATATTATAATGTTAAACTTTCCCACATAATAACATTTTCGAAATTACCCAATCATAGATAAAAGTAAACATGTTTTATAATCCACCAAAACAAAACAATCATACACTTAACAATCCACCGCAATATAAGATCCTTTAGAGACACAATTCATTACCATTATCTTATAAACCACATGTGAGTGGAAATAACTTGCTACTACTTAACACCTTGCCTCAAACATTATCTATGATTGTGTTTGTTAGCTTTTGATAGTAGGATACGATACGCATATTTAACCCTAAGCTTCCTTAATTGACCATTCTGTCTCGGTCCTTCCTTTACGAATCCACACCTCCATCTTTTCACCTTATTGCCCATATATGTTTCCATATGACGCATAACAAACACCCCACATTCTATTGGGTTGTTAATTGTAGCTCATTATAGATGTTTCTTCATGGGTATGGATCTTGACATTTGGATGTACTTCATGTTGCTTACTCGACGCAAGTACTCAACAAAAATGTGTTTTTGTAGTTAACAGCAAACACATATAAATCATGAAACATAAAAATTAATTATTAAAATACAATACTCATTGGAAAATTTTGCCTTTTTTTACATACACATAATATTCAAATGTCACACTTTACATCAACCTGTAATAGGGGTACTTCTATGTTTAAAATGACTAATTCTCATATTATCAAGGTATACATAACACATAGGTAACAGGAACAGAACCAGTAATTACGTATGTAAATTTGGGAATTATAGTCTTCAGAAGAATAGGTTCATCGTGTACACAGCTTTTTCATATACGTAAACTTATACATTTAACATAAAACACCTCAACAAACACATTCACATAATCAACTTACGTTTATATAAGATAGGGGAGTTTAATATGCAAATTAATGAAACTCATAAATTCAAAATCATATAAGTTGGAGATATGTACATATAGCAATGGAATTACTTCTTACCACTTTGTTAACGATGCTCTTCTTATGATAGGATGCATCATCCTCAGTTCTTATGAAGCTTCTGCACTCATGTACGTTTTCTATTACTTCTATTGCCGAATAATGCAAATAAAAGCACACTAAGTAGTAGTGTTCATTATCCAAGATTAGGAACATGACAACATCATATTCACTAATGTGTAATCACTTTCATCTCCATTAATAAATGTCTTTAGATTGTTTTTGAACTCTTTAAATCTCATATTATCATCAAGTCTTGAGTCCCATAGAAGTGCATCAGTCTACATCAGTTTTCCATTACATTAATGTATCATGTTAAATTCATCATAGATCACAATATATGAAATCTAAATGTCATTACTTACTATGACACTGGTGTGCATGAACAACCTATATTCAGATTCTCTCCTCCTATTCCTTTCTTCAAAGTTTAGAACCGCGGCCCAGCAGTCAATAATGTTTGAAACAA
The DNA here is from genome assembly GCA_025506515.1 of Flaveria trinervia. Taxonomy (NCBI): domain Eukaryota; kingdom Viridiplantae; phylum Streptophyta; class Magnoliopsida; order Asterales; family Asteraceae; genus Flaveria; species Flaveria trinervia. Next base: position 60,997,435 of record CM046456.1, on the reverse strand, counting down.
GCCTTAGTTCATGTTGTAACGATAAGAACAAAAATCTTTTTGTAACAACCCCGTTGCTTGTCTTGAATATATCATCCCTTGTGTAGATACATCCAAAATGATAAGTAATATCCAATACAAGTTATAAGCACAATTCATTACAAATACTTATAAGAATGTTATAAATGCCAGATAATCTAAATACGCATTGAAATTCATTTTCGACTTCTCTCCGTTTGTCAACTTCTTTATCTACATTCACCCTACATTTATAAATAATCATTCAGAAAATGGATTCCTGGCATAACAATAACATGTAAACTTGTAGAAATAAATTAAATAATCTACAATTACGTGTCTTTCTCAAGTCTCCTCGTAAGGTAGCTCCAAACTTTTCGTTCTTCATAAGAAGTACCTTTCTTCATGTCAATCGGTCTGATTTTGTACGGTGATCGATTTACATCTGCAACTTTCGTCACCCTACATGGCCTCTTTCTATCTTCACATCTAAAATATCTTAATTTTGGGTGGACATCACATTCTCGCATAATTTCTTTACCTCGTAATTGTAACGTATTTTTGGCTTCCTCAAAATCTTGAGTCAATCCTAGACTAAAACTTGGTTCCGGTGTTCTCATATCATTACCCCTAAACTTCATACCCCCGAATGCATTTTTTTAATACTGTCCTCTACCCAATTTGCAAATTTGCACACTGCCTAGGTTGTAGAAATATATGGGTCATCTACCCTAGTGTATTCCACCATTAGACTCTCACTACTTGAATAAATCATAGCCACTGATTGTTTTGACTTTGTAACATCGGCGTTGCTTTTTTCAAAGTTTATGTTCTCATCATCGCGACTTATATCTTCTTCTTCCACTTGGTCTCCACCTTTCCCACTCAAATCATCCATATTGATATGACTACTGAAATATTCCTTGTATCTTTCTTTTAACTCTTGTACATCACAACTTTTAGGATGCTCTTTGACACTTTCAACGATTAATTTCTCAAACTTTTTTTTTTCATACTTGAATCCAAAATCATCTTCATCTTGTCAATTTTAACCTTGTCAAAAGAAAAGAAACATCATCTAAAAAGAAATATGTTCTCTTAGGATTTGTAAACAACACATATTCCAGTAACACAATTAAAGTGTATATCGTAATTTAATGCTGACTTTTTATAAACTGATTTACATATATGTAAATTACCATAAAACAATTGTTCAACCAACTTAGTTTACTAAATTTTAATATATCTTATATTACTATTTATGACATGTATTTAAAATGTATTACCAAAATGAAATCAAATTAATCCAGTTGTACCTCATCACTAAATTAACATATCTAGATACCAACATATATGTCTTTTTATGTAATTTTGATTAATGATTATGTTACCTTTAAAACACTTTTGTCACTATCTTCAACAAAATTTCCATCTACATCATCTTCATCCGAGCTGCCCGATATTGATTCACAATAATTATACAAGTTCCGCATGACTCCTTTTTCAAATCCACCCATTTCAATCTCCATCTCCTCTCTCCTTCCAAGATTTTTAAATGTCCAAAATTTTAATGGACTCATTGTGCGTTCATCATCGAAACCATGACAAATTGTTGAATCTACATATAAAAGCTGCATTAAAACCCAAGAAATTAATTGCATGATGATAAATTTAATTAAAAAATAAACTACCATAATATGTATGTTATTATTAAAAAAGAATACTTCATTCACTAATTTTTTAATCTATTGTCAAACAATGTAACATAAACATTATTGTACATCACATTGCATATTTTAAAGTCACGAAGATATGTACCATTAAAATTGATAAGGCTCCACGAAATTGTGAATCAAGATCCCTCCTTCTCCATTTCTTTCTATACTTTTTAATCTTAGAAACTATGTAACTGGACCATTAATTTTACCTATTTCCATATCCTTAGTTATGAGATCAACAATCTCTAACATACACTTACCGTTCACATGACACTCAACAAGTGTGTTAGTAAACAAAACAATAAAATCAATCTTGAACATGAACCCATCATCATCATCAGATTCACTGATCATCCTCACAATATCTTGTTTCCCAATCATTTTGGTTTTATACCTACTCCTCTACTGAACGGCAAGAGGTGTCCAACATTCTTGTTTCCCCAACAAAGTTACATCCAAACCTTCCTTTGGTACCCCTAGCAGCTTATGTATAATATCACAATTGATCAACAATGCCCCTGTCTCTGTCTTCAACTCCATTGTTTATGTATTTAATACATCCACCACATAATGACCCAACTTCGCCGGAATACCATCAACCCTCCATGTTAATAGCCTGCCAAAACCCATCATACAAACTACCTCTCTCTATTTCTTCTTAAGAGCGATTATGCCGAGGTAAAACTATTTAGGTGACGACCTTGTTCTGATCCCAAACCACTGAGCTCTGTTAGGATCTGGTATTTGAACGAAATACCTACTGATTCACGTGTAAACCAAACCAAATAGTGCGGAATCCTATTTGATTGGTGATCTAATCAGTGAGAACACACGTAGAAACAATAATGTATTGAATCTAACGCCAAGAATCGATAAAGAGTCGATCTAATGCGATCTATGAACTTGGAGTATGATCTTAGAGGTCTCTGGATGGCTAGGGTGCGTCTGGAGTCGAAGTGTGTAGTTTTCTTTTCTTTTTTCCACAAATTAGGTGGTATTATAGGTTAGGGTTACTCATTCGTGCGACAGAACCATTTGCATGGTTCATTCATGCGATTGAGCAATATGGTTGATCCATTCACACGATTGAGTGTTTAGTCGTGCGACTGAGTCAGTCGCATGAATTTGTTCAAGCGTATGGACTATTTAGGTGCATGGACACTCAGTCGCATGGCCATTCGGACGCATGACCACTATTGGGGCGCATGGTCCTGTCAGACGCATAAGAACTTCACTTAACCAAGTTTGAATGTATTCATTATTGTAACATTATGCATATCATATCAAATAATCATAAACCTATATAATCTAGTCAATATGCGCTACACAACTCATTAATGAAATATTAAACATTATAAATCATAATCAAACATTCTCATTTCATTAAGTACCCAAACATAACATAAGCGTAAGTCATTCAAGACATATTACATTAAGATCCAAATCTAGGTACATATGTATCAACAAACTCCCCCTTGGACCAAGATCTATCTATCGTCTTACCTTCTTCATAACCTCCTCATACTTCTTGTACTTTTCCTCTCTTGTGACTCCTGCATGTATTTCAAATGCAAAGCAGAGTCGTATAACATTTTGGAATTGGAGGGCTTGTACAATATCCTGCGTGTCATAGAACAGTGGCCACTTGTATAGAGTGTAGACGTCATCAGCTGACAAGTTGGTAAGCCACATCGGGACGAATACCCTGATAGTATCCATTTTGCCCTCTTTGTTCAGAACTATGATAGCTTCCCCTGTTCTCCAATCATAGTACCACCATTTGAAGTGAGGAGTGAAGTCTTGTGGTATCTCCCGTAGAGGGATCTTTGACATTGTTCATGGAGGACTCCACTTCAGCACTATCTTTGGCTTTCCAGTTATGGGATCAACTTCAGAACGTCTGATATACCTCGTAGGTTGTTGAGGTTTGAAGTTGACCCACCTACCTTTCTCTCTTTTCACTTCGTAAACATTAAGATCATCAAAATGTGCCCATGCAATAATTCTTTCTGACACCTTGTGATGTTTCTTCACATTGTAGAGCTTGGTGTAGACATTCTGTTTAGGGGCAGTGCGTTGGGCTCGGACTCCTCAAAACAAGCAGCCCATTCAGCCTTTTTGATATCAACATCAGGGTTTGAGGCTTGGGCTTGTCCTTCAACCTTCTCGGACTCTTGCTCCATCTTATCTAGCATCTCAAATGTATCACCGACCAGGGAGTCACCCAAATTGGGAACCATATTTCTCTATTTGTCAGCGTACTTACGATAGTGCTCTGCGTGACGTCCTCTATCTCTATTTCATCAATTTCGTTCAGCTCGCCGTCACTGATTTCTACAAAGGTTGGAGTGTCCTTTACAATCTCATCGGGATTAAGCTTGAACATTTCTGTAATTTGCTCGTCAGTGAGATTGTGAATGATCTCTCCTTCTTCAGGAGTGTACATTACAGATCTCCTAACAATACCCTGTAGATCAAGAATCATCGTGAGTTGAGTCTTGATCTGTTGGAGGGGAGCAACATCATGTTCATCCCTCTGAAGGTTTGGATCTACTTGATTTAAAACATGTAACATAACAAATATTAGTCAATAATCAAAGTAGTAAATGTTAACATTAAGTATAAACATTCATTACATTAATTTGATACAAGATTCAAATACATATAATTTAAATAACATAAACAACTAAGTATTACTCATGTCTTGTATTATGTGCTCTTCTGCTGATGAGGCTGAAGTGGAGGCACCTTGGTCTTGAGCTCTTTTTGTCCTCCTTTCACACCCGCAACAGATGCATCCTCATCATCATCATCAACATCATCAACATCATCAACATCATCTGTGTCATCCTCAATGTCATCACCATTATCATCATCATCACTGTCATCGTCACCATCATCTCCATCTCTTTCCTTGATCTTTACGGGCTCTACCTTTGATCCTTTTAGCTGCAACATGATGGTCTTGTTGGTGGTCTCCAAATCCTCTATCCTTTTAGCTGCTTGAGCATGTTGCTCCCAGAGTTGGGACATCTCTATGCGCTATGCATCCATCAGCTGGGCTTGTTGCTCTATCTGCTGTGCCTGTTGAGATATCTGCATAGATTGAGCAGCAGTAAGGTCTACTAGCTGTCGAATCTGAGCAGTCTTCTCGTCATCGGCAGCCAACAGCTTCAGCATCATACGATTTAGTGCCAAAAGCTGTTCCTCTACCCCACTAGTAGGTAGAGTGGGTCTTGATAGGAAGGAAGAGAATGTAGATGGTCCGGCATGGTGGCTGGTGGTGGTGGTGGTTGCAGTGGTGAAGATAGGGGTAATATAGATGAAGGTGGTGGTGGTGTGGGTGTGGTAATAATGATGGTAGGTGGAGTGGGTGTGGTAGTAGTGATGGTAGTGGTGGTAGTAGTAATGGGAGGTGGAGAGGTGGTAGTAGTGGTGGTAGGTGTGGTGGTGGTTATGAAGGTCAATCTTCTCTTCTTCTTCTTCAGGCCGTGGGGTTGAGCCATCCTTTTCTTCCTCAATCCTTTCGAGGAGGATCCTCCCCCTAAAATGCTGCTTGGCTGATCGGGAGCATATGTAGGATCAGTGTTAGTCTCTCCCGACCCGCCAGGGCGTTCACCAACCGCCCGGAGCCCTCGTTCTATGGCAACAACCTTACTGCCAACAGTCCGAGTTAGAGGCTCCTCATATGTGTCCTCCTCCTCATCAGGTATGAAGTCCTGATGGAATCCTGCAGTCTCTGCTCCGTCATGGGTAGATGCCGGAGATGCTATATCAGCAGTGGGGGCCCTTGGTTGAGTGGGCCCTGCATCTCCACCATCACCGTTGTCGTCGTCGTCGGAGTCATCCTCTGAGAGCTGTAACTGCTCTACATCAGAGTCACTATCTACGTGATGCCACTTACGCCTCCCCGACGCCACGTAGTCCACCTTGGCCAGATGGCCTATAAGTCTCTTACAGGAGGCTTGACCTGCTTTCCCCGGTAAACCCTCATACGACCCAGTGTCGTATCATCCATTATCTCTAAAGCCACAATGTCGTGGCTTTCCTTTGGTAGCGAGGGTAGCTTCTCGTCAAAAATCATTTGTAAGAACTGAAGGTACATGCAGAAGCCCTCCTTGCCCTTTGCCTCCATGTTCTCTATAAGGTAAGAGAAGATCATGCTCGAAAAGCTGAAGGGGTGGTTCAGCACCAGTGCCACGTAGGCATTTTGTATCTGGTCTGAGAGGTCGTCGAACCCACCCTTCGTGAAGCTATGCACTTCAGGATGATGTGTCCCAAGTACTTACACTGGGGGCACCGGTTGCTCTTGTTGAGCACACCTGAGTTTATGTCCCAAGAGTACTTAATCCTCATGAAACACCCTCTCACTGTCAGTGGGTGAAGTCTGGTGGGGTGATCAGTATCGTCTCCCAACTCAAGTACCTGCTGAATGTCAGCAACGGTAATCTCTATATCCATGCCACAAATAGAACTCCGTATGCTGTATGGCTCACGTGATCGATCAACAGATGCATTCTCCCAGAAGGCCTGTTGTATAGACCTGTAGGGAGTGCATAGAGTAGAAATGGCCTTGTGGATCCTTTATCTCTTGAGAAAAGTGATGATCTCTGCAAACTCGGCACCATTCCGAGTTGTGTGGTCTAAGTGAGCACATATATTGTGCTTGGGGTTGATAGACCATCTATCAGCCATTGATCTACAACACAAGACACATAGACATTAGATAATCACACAATACAAACCAGTCTTAATTAACTTGGTTGAATTCATCCTGTTTCATTCATGCGATTGAACCATGCGACTGTCTTCAGTCGGTCGAATAGCGATGCGACTGGATTTAGTCGGGTGACTGAGTATGCGATTGAGTTCAATCGGGTGATGGACCCAGCGATTGATTGAGTCGGCCGACTGAGCTTATTCGTATGATCCATTCGACCGATTGAGCCATTCAACTAGCTCAATCGTGCGATTGGAGTTCATCCTGGTGTCTAGTTGCATGACATGCTGTTCGGTCGACTTAGATTTGAATTTTAACCAAGACATGAAATTAGACGTCGTGCACCGGTTCTTTAGAAAGACTCGCATTCACATATCTAATTCCCTAAAACCTTCAATTTTAACATTTTACTTGGTTTAAGTAGGTCATTAGCCCATTTAGTGTCCGGTTCTTGTTTGAGTCAAGAATCTTAAAGTTAGGGCACCATTTCGTCAGATTTCAGTGAGATATCATGACATTGTACCTGTATGTCAATCTACAATCATCAGTATATCAATAAGAGTCAGAAAACTTGATCTAATGAAATTTGGCAGAGTAACGGTAGTGTGTGCGAATTAAGGGCGATTATGGTGTGATGAGTCGAATGTGATCGACTGTGCCTTATTTATACTGAGTCTGACTTCAATTGGGCGACTGGACCCATTCGCTCTATTCATTTGGGCGAATGGACCTCAGTCGTGCGATTGGCTCAGTCGATTTCCTTCAGTCAGCCGACTGGAAGACTGACTCATTCGCACACCTCCATTCGGTCGACTGGCTCATTCTGATAATCCATTTGGCTGAATGGTTCATACTCATGTCCATTTGGCTATTTAGTGCATGAGTATGGTCCATTCACACGATTGGGTCATACTCATGAATTTTTGACTCTAAGACCATTCCACACTTTGATCTTTTGATTAAATATTATGAGCAGTTGATCATCTCAGACATGATCATTTTAACTTGAAAAACTTTTGACCACTTCAGACGTGGTCCATTTAAAGTACTTTGTCACCTCAGACGTGACCCATTTTTATTTGATAAGGTTCCCTATCAACTTCCATGACATAGTCCAATACTAAACAAACTGAAATTGACAAACTTTATACAAAAATAAAAGTGAAATTTAAAACTAAGACATGTTTTTGTGTTTATGTGAGGGCTAAATCCTAAGATGTAACACTAAAGAATTATTTTTCTGAAAAGGCAGCTTCAATTCATTTAAACCATACATGGACCATTTCACTTTGGAATTATACAGGATATTCAAATCATTCGGGACAAGTTATCCAAAACCTTTGATGCTCTATTCTTGTTTTTCATCTAGAGTCATTTAGCAAATTTAGGAAATCATACTAGTACTATTAGGTCCCCACTCTAATTTGAAATTTCAAGAATTATAGCCACAATGATTGTCAGTATACTTGTCCTCTTAAATCCATACACAGACTTTCAACACAGATTGGTGATGGTTTTACGTTTGTTTATTTCAACAAGCATTTGTGGATCCCACACTTATATGGTAATCAACCATTCTTCAGGAGAAACTATTCATAGAACTTTCAAAGAGAAGCCAAGCCTCAGGTCAGTGCCACCGCACAACAGAGAAGCCGCAAACAACAATGAATTCTAGAATATATAGGTTATGCTTATCCTCAGGTTAGTTCCACCGCACAGCAAAAAGGCACATAACCTATCTTCTTGTTTGAGTAATTTCATTATTTTTGTACAGATCTCACCAACAACACAGGTTATCAGTTTGATTGTATTTGCATTTTTTATGTGCTTTTGCTCATGCTTTGGTCTTACGCACACATTCATGACATTTATTTTGCTCGTCACCCCTTATTGGAATCTTGTTGATTGTGTTAACCAGACATAAGGTGTTACCCACAGCTAGTCAAACATATTAGTTTAATCTTGAGATCACCAAAAAGGTCTAGTCATCTATTGTGTTGAATCTACCGACAGATCATCTGTGGTCTAGCAACCTCTAGGTCTACTTTCTTTGTGTTACCTTAGCAGTAGCTAGTTTGTCTATCATATTTCCTTTTATATTGCTCAGACTACACAGACTTATACTTGAGCTTTACATCATTTTCAATTCAAAATTTTAAAGTCCCAACTGGTTTGCTCCTGTGTACTATCATATTCCAAAGATTGAATAGGTATCACACATACGATCTTAATTTTATCATCTTGCCTCTCCTCCTCCCTCATTTTGTTTTTTTTGTATATTACTTCCTAAACCTATTCTCCCCCTAAAATTTTAAAACCGTCACGAATTAGCGTTTTAGGATTTTAATAGGCAAGGAAATAAGACCAATTGTAATTAAACTACTTAAACTTAAGCAAATAAAATAAAATAAAATAAAAAATTGAAAAATAAAAAGACTTGACATGACGCATCGGACTATACATGGTCATCTTCAGGAATGACCTCACTTTTCTTTTTAACGCCGTTGACCTCTAACAAATATAGAAAACGTGGTTTGTCAAATGCCTTTGTATAGAGGTCAGGGCGTTGAAAATCTGTATTTATTTTTACCACATCGATTAAGTTCTTTTCTAAGCAGTCACGGATAAAGTGATTTTAATTCCAATGTGTTTGGTCTTAGGATGTTGGACCGGGTTTCTAGTGACTGCAATTACAACAGAGTTATCAACAAAGATAGGAGTATAAGAGAATTTCCATTCGTAATCCCGCATTTACTGTTGAATCCATATGATTTGAGAACAGCAGCTTGCAGCAGCAACGTATTCGGCTTCACAGGTTGACAATGCAACCGAGGTCTGCTTCTTACACTGCCCGGTTACTAATGTTCTCCCAAAGAACTGACACCCTGCTGATGTAGACTTGTAGTTCATCTTGCAGCTGCCGTAATCCGAGTCGCTATATGCTGTAAGCTCAAAGTCATCATCATGAGGATACCACAACCCAAGTGTGGGTGTGCCCTTCAGATAGCAAAAAATCCTTTTGACCCCAATAAGCTGGTTCACCTTAGGCTTTGCCTAATATCGTGAGCATAAATATGTAGCATACATGATATCAGGTCGTGAGGCAGTGAGGTACATGAGAGATCCAATCATCCCTCGATACATAGTGGCATCTACCAGATCACCATTCTCGTCGGGTGCTACATCATGGTTTGTAGCAAGTGGAGTTCCAGCTACAGAAGCATTCTCCATGTCAAACCGACTGAGAATATCTCCTACATACTTGGTCTGATGTAAGAAAATCCCATTTGGTGTCTGATCCACCTTTAACCCAAGAAAGAACTTCATCTCTCCCATCGCACTCATCTCAAACTCTGCCTTTATATGCTGCTTCAAACTCTTTACATAATTCTTCGTTCTTGGAACCGAAGATTATGTCATCAACATAGATTTGTACCAGCAGTAAATCTCCATCTTTTTCTTTGATAAACAATGTACAATCAATGACTCCCCTGCGAAAACCGTGTTTCACAAGATGAGTCGAAGTTTCTCATACCAGGCCCTCGAGCTTGATAAAGCCCGTATAGTGCCTTGTCGAGTTTGTAAACTCTGTCCCGATGATAAGGATCTTCAAATCCCTCGGTTAACTGACATATACTGTCTCTCGAATCTCACCATGAAGGAACGCACTCTTCACATCTAGTTGATAAACTTTGATTTTCATATAAGATGCATAGGCAAGGAAGATGCGGATTGCTTCCATCCTTACATAATTCACTGTGGTCAATGCCTTCAACTTGTCGAAAACCCTGAACAACAAGCCGGGCCTTGTTTATGATGATCACTCCTAGATCATCTTTTTTGCATTTCAAGACCCATTTGGTGCCAATGGCCTTAGCACCTTTAGGTCTATCCACTAGAGTCCATACACCCAACTTCTTAAATTGAAGAAGTTCTTCTTGCATGGCACTCACCCAAGCCTCATCATTCAGTGCTTCACTAACATACTTTGGCTCAAACTAAGACACAAAGCAACGATAGGCACCGTCATGAAGGTACCCCTTTTCCATCAGAGGCATAATCAGCTGAGTACAGCTGATTTCTGGTCTGGACCACTGATCTCACATCTCCTATAACATTATCCAAAGGATGATAGACATTTAGACGTGAGCCGGGAGTGATTGGAACAACTACCTTAGAATCAAGATTGTGAACATTTGGTTCTGGATCTGAGGCAATAGCAGTCTGAGGTTCCGAAGGCTCAGAAGCATCACCATCAGATGGTTGTGGACTTGTGGTAGGCGGAACCTATACATCAAGTGCTCCCCCTGAGTTAGTAGATGATTGACTTTGTGAACTGGATGGTGTTGAATCTTGAGACGGTGTGTTCAAGACATCATACATCATCTTGTTTGCCAACTAGTCTTCTGAAGTAGTGAGAGGTATGTGGAAGGACTTGAAGAATCCATCATAGTCGAAGAAGTAAGCAGGCCCTTTTCCAGCAGGTGGAGTGGTGTCTCTGAACATCAACGTTACACCACACCTCTACTTGACCTGTTGAGTTGTTGTAATCTCTCTTGTTCGGTATGTTGTATCCTAGAAAGATTCCTTCATCAACCTTCTCACTGGATTTTCCCTCCTGTATTCTTCAGCAGGGTGCACAGAGCGCCAAACGGCTCGAGATACTCTAATTTAGGTTTACGTCGTTGTAGTAACTCGTAGCACGTTTTTCCATGGCGTTTAACTACCAGAACTCGATTAAGGGTATAACATGCATTTGCCACTGCTTCATTCCAGAATTGAATAGGCAATTTCGAGTCTGCCAGCATTGTCCATGCTATCTCTATCAAACTACAATTCTTGCGTTCAGCAACCCCATTCATCTGAGGAGTGTAGGCAGAGGTAAATTGATGCACAATTCCCTTTTCCTTGAAGTAGGCCTCCATCCATTGATTCTTGAACTCGGTTATGTTGTCTGAGCGCACTTATCGTACCTTCAGCTTGTATAGGGATTCCAGTGTAGTTACCAATTCTTTGAAGGATTCAAATGTTTCTGATTTTGATTTCAAAAACATTACCCAAGAGAGTAGTCATCAGTAACTACATAGCAATACAAGTCGCCTGTGATGCTTCTTGTACTGACTGGACCAAACAAGTCCATATGAAGGAGCTCAAGATGAAGTTCTATAGAATGTACTTTCAAATTTATACTTTCTCTAAATTATTGCAATCTAACCAAGCATGATTATTAAACAACTAGTCAGTAGTACTTACCTGAGATGTTGAAGAAGAATCAGCCATGAGCACAAAATCTGTTGTCTCTGGTTCTGGTGATTTTGACGTTGATGCTGATTTTTGTTCTCCAGCTAGGTGGTTTACCACATGTGCAGTGTCTTTAGAATTTGACATCACGATCTCTACTGCTATATCTCCCTCACTTGCGGAATCGTCATCAATGTCCTCCACACTAGCTATGTTGGACTCTCCTGGTGAGACGAACCGAAAGCACTAGTCCTGTCCTTCAACTTCATTAGTGGTCAAGGCTTTGAGGTCCTTGCTTGATGAAGTAGAACTGCTAGATGTGGTCTTGTCCTGACGATTAAAGGATGAGAAGGGATTGCCATTACCAGTCTTCTTTGGATTCACACACTCCCGCTTGAAATGCCCCTTCTCACCGCAGTTGAAACAAGTTACCTTTGACTTGTCGAAGCCAAAGGTCGTGTCCTTGGTTGCAACCAAGTTCTGTCCGGTCTTTTTGACAAACTTTTTAGCTCGTTGGATAGCACTTGCCAAAGCCCACATTATGTCCATTCGTTCCAACTCCATCTTGTCCACCTGTTCATAATCCTCATCTGCCAGGTGACATTATCTATCTTTCCAGCAACTAGTCCATCATAGGAGTGGACTACAACAGCTAAGAGGTCCATGTGTTCTTTGGCCACCTCAACAGTCACATTACTGAAGTTGTCAGTTTTCAATTTTACCGCATTAGCTTCAGGTATGATATACTGGGTGCCAAACGACCCCGACGTTTCGGACCCTGAAGTAGAAGTTTGTGCTGGAACTGCTGAGCTTGAGACGAAGGCAGTCTGCAGTGGTGCTCCAGATGTCTTGACCTAAGGAGTGCATTGTAGAGTGCAGGATTCTAGTCATATTTGGCCTTTTATGCTCTGTACTTCATCCTAAGCTCCTCTTCTCTCAGTTTCAGAATGAATTCATTTATACCTAACTTGGAGAGCATCCCATTCTGTCTGAGATTTGAAATAAAAGAAGCCCATTTCTCCGATAATCCATCAGCAAAGTTGGATACCTTATCCTCCATCGACGTAGTTACTCAGTGTGCATCTCACTCAATAAGTGGTAGAATCTGTCGATCACATCATCCAGGCTTTCCTTTCCCATTGAAGAGAAGTTATCAAACTCCTTCTTCAAAGCTTTGGCCTTAATGGCCTTGAGTGGGACATTTCCATCATACCTCTTCTCCAACGCATCCCATAGTTTCTTTGCTTGAGTGTATTCTGAATACTGATGGAAGATATCCTTCGGAATAGACTGAGTGAGCAAAGCGTAGACTTTCTTCTCAGCATTGCGTTTTACCTTTTGTGCATCAAACATGCCACTTAGTGTAAGTTTGACTCCGTTAGTTCCTACTGGCATGCTGTACCCCGACTCTATTGCCTCCCATAGATTTGTATCTACTCTATTTAAGTAGATTTTGAAACGTTGCTTCCATTGTGGGTAGTCGTCAAACGTGATAAGCTTAGTGGGTTTATTATGAATTCTCACTTCATTCTCCAATAGCAGTAGATTCTGAATACGAGTACCTCTACTTATATATAAACAAAAACACTAGTGGCAAATAAGGTGCTAAGCCCATTATACCAACAAAGCAAAACATGCAATACGTTTTACCCATGAATAAACCAGAGATTTGATCTCTTCCTTTAGATTGTTTATAGATGCAATTCGTTCCCTGAAACACACTTCAGTCCTTGTTTTCAAAATGCTTCATATAGCTGCTATAATGATGCTATGAATTACATCCTTCTTTTGATCGAATAAACCCCCATAACAGTGAAGTCTTAGTAAATCCTTCAATTCAAATGTATAGTTAGGCAGGATAACACACATGAGCTTATGAATTTCCAACCACTAACATCACGTAACATGAAATAAACAAGTACATCGAAGATTGTAGGAATTCATCACCCAACGAACAAAGATTCATGGGAATGGTATTATTCTTTTATCTGAGATCAATCAGTTAGCCGATAATATTGCCAAGATATTATTGGCTTGCATTTTGTGAATATTTGTATTAATTGTTTAGGTTATTGGCTTGCATTTTGTGAATATTGCCAAGTTTATATTTTCCATAAATAGTTCCTAATTATTCTCCTTCTTTTGCATTATATGTTCCCTTCTAATCTCCTCAATGAATCAAGGAAGTCAATATTTGACATGGTATTGTTCCAGAGGCTTTGACCTTGGTCACCTCCTTCGCCATCTCCATTCCTTCACCTTCTTTTGTGGTAGCCACTCCGATCCCTCACCAAAACACATACACCCACCCTATCTATAACATCACCAATATTCAACATAAGGTGCGTGTTCTTGATGACACCAAAGTGTCCTACACCACTTGGGTGAAACTTTACACGCTACATGCGAAAGGCTATAATGTTCTTAGTCACATAGATGGTTCCCCAGCCCTTGCAAAGACCTCACCCGAGTATCTCTCTTGGGAGAAAACTGTCTCTATTGTTCTCTAGTGGATTTACGAGACGCTCTCGGATGACCTATTGGTATAGGTTTTGGATGATGAATCTACGGACTATAAAGCTTTGCAATAGTCCAACGTTGTTTTTCAACAACAAGGATCTTTGCTCACAAGCTCTTCAACATGAACTTGCCAATCTCACCCTTGCCTCCATGCCTAACCTAGAGGCATACTGTTAGAAAATCCATGAAGTTTGCTGCACTCAACCCCCCCCCCCATGAATGATCAACAACGAGTCCTTCACCTTATGAAAGGTCTTCCTAGAGAATATGACACGATTACGTCTATCTTGAATTAATCGTTGCTATCTTGGGAAGATGCTATCGATCAACTTCTCTTTGAAGCTGGATGCCTCAAAACCCGAGAAGCTGTTACCAACTCCCCCCTTATCACCCCTGCCATCACAAACCTTCCCAAACCTCACTGTGACATTCAACCCAACCCTAACTCCACCACTAGCCCAATACCAATCGCGGCCCTTCTAACAATCACTTCAATAACAACAAGCCCAACTGGTCTAGTAATCACCGTAGGCCAACCCACACTCCAAATTCCCCAAACCTCAATTGACCTTCTTTTTAGCCGAGTCATTATGTCTTGTCAGGCTTACAACCCTATTACCCTCCTTATTAGGCTCCCCCTTATGTGACCCCACCTCATTGCCTTTTCCTAACCCAAAGTTGGGCTCACCCATGGCAGCCACAACGAACCTAACCCCTCTCTAACAACCACGTTTCTTATCGTCCAGCACTTGCCCACTTTACTCAAGTTTATCCGCTACAACCAACACAACTAGCTAATATAGTCCAGGCTTTTTCCATGGAGACAGGTAATGATGATTAATGTAACCTTGACACATGTGCTTCTTCTCATGTCTCCTTTAATAAAAATTTACTTGAATACTTTTCCACTATTGCACCAATAACGTCAATAATTGTAGGAAATCGCAATAAAGTTCCAGTTTTGGGCTCGGGCTCTAAGACCTTGTCCTTTTCCCTTAGACCCTTGCACTTAAAATCTATCCTATTTAATCCTTAAATTGTTAAATATCTAATCTCAGTCCGTCAATTCAATATTGATAACAATACTTCTCATGAATTTGACCCATTTGGATGTTCTATGAAGGATTTCAAGGATGGCATGATCCTGATTCGCCACAACAGTTCAAGTGACTTATACCCGCTCACTCCATGTGCTTCCTCCCATGCATGCGTTATTTCCTCTCAAGACTCTCCTTTTTGGCACAACCAAATTGGACATCCAAGTCAACCTATCATGGAGTTTCTGCGGAATTTCTTGCAATAAACATAAACTGTCTACGCTTTGTTATTCTTGTCGGTTATCTAAAATTAAATGCTTGCCATTTTTAGATTCTATTTCTACTACATTGTCACCTTTTGCTATGTTGCATTGCGATTTATGGACCTCACATGTTTTGAGTCATGTGGGTTACAAATACAATATGGATATAATTGATGACTTCATAAAATATGCATAGGCTTACTCACTTAAGTTTAAATCTGAGGCCAACTCCAAATTTTCTCATTTTCATCAAATTGTTACCACACAATTTCATTTATCAATCCAAACCATTCAATATAATATGGGGGTAATTTTCCAACACCCATTTTCAAAATTTCGCTTCTGAGAATGGCATTCAATTACAGTTCCTGTGCCCTCACACCTCTTAACAGAATGGCAAATCCGAACGCATGATTCGTCGGTTAAATGAGATCATGTTTACTTTACTCACCCATGCCTCTTTACCCTCCATTTATTGGGTTAAGGCCCTACACACCACCTCCTATCTCCATAATATTCTCTCGACAAAACTTCACCAAAACCATACACCACTTTCCCTCCTTTACTTTCACCAAACCTCCTACGAACATGTTCGTTTGTTTGGATGTCTATGCTACCATAACACCTCCGCCACTCGTAACCACAACCTCAGCCTGTGCTCGACTGCCTATGTGTTTCTCATTTACCATGCCAACTATTGTGGGTATCATTGCCTAGATCCCTCCACTGGGAAAACTATCTTCTCCCATCATGTCACATTTGACGAGAAGATCTTCCTATTTCCAACCCCTCTACTCGTGCCCCCTCCCACACCTTTCTCAATCCATCCCCTGTACTATTTCAGCCCATTACCTTTTTCACACCACACCCACCAAGCTACCCAACTACCTACACCTCTCCCCTATACCCTCATGGTCCAACACCATCTGCCTCCAACACCCACAACTCACACGTCGTCGCAACTCACTCCACTTTAGGCCACACCTTATAACCCAATACAACTCCAACCTTTACCCAACTTGTCTTTTCATCTGGCCCATTTACCAACATCCTCCAACATCACCACCACCTCCACCCAATCCCATTCCTTAACGTCAACCTATACCCGACCCACCATCCCCACCTATGTCCACACATGCCATGCAAACCCACTCTCAATTGGGTATTTTCAAACCTCAGTCCCCTTTTCGCTTCACATGAAAACATATCCTATTTTCTCTCCCATTCCAAAGTCTCATTTGTCTGCTCTTGATGACCTAAACTAAAAAATTGCCATGAACAACAAAGATGAAGCTCTATTGGCTAACAATACTTGGGAACTTGTCCCAAGACCACCTGATACACCCACTGTCCACTGTATGTGTCCATTTAAGCACAAGTTCCATGCTAATGACATATTAGAACATCACAAGGTTCATTTAGTAGTTAATGGAAAAAGCCAAACTGTTGGCATTGACTGTGGTGAGACTTTCAGTCCGGTAGTTAAACCCGCGACTATTGTATGATTCTTAGTCTTGCTATTTCTAGAGGTTGGTCCACTGATCAATTGGATGTTAAAAATACATTTTTACATGGCAACTTGAAGGAAAAGTTATATATGTTTCAACCACCAGGGTTTACTTCATCTTCGCATCCAAAATATATTTGTAAACTGAACAAATCTTTGTATGCTTTGAAACA
This sequence comes from Flaveria trinervia, assembly GCA_025506515.1. NCBI lineage: Eukaryota > Viridiplantae > Streptophyta > Magnoliopsida > Asterales > Asteraceae > Flaveria > Flaveria trinervia. The sequence goes on along the minus strand of CM046456.1, from coordinate 60,980,259 downwards.
AGCCCCAAAGGCATGGTACCAACGCTTTGCGGGGTACTTATCAAAGTGTGGTTTCCGAAGCAGTGTCTATGACACGTTAGTTTTTATGTATCATCAGGGGAACACATGGCATACCTGCTCTTATATGTAGATGATATTATACTTACTGCTTCTAGTGATACATTATTACAACGTATTATCCAATCTATCACCGTAGAATTTAAGATGACCAATCTTGGAGCCTTGCATCATATATGGATAATGCAGTTACTAAATAGTCTAATGGTTTGTTTCTTTCTCAGTCTACTTATGCAGCTAATATTTTGTCTCATGGAAATATGTCTAATTGTCTACTTGTTAGTACTCCATGTGAGGTTTGATCTAAGCTTAGTACTGAAAGCGGTGCTCTTTTCTCTCATGGTTCTTTATACCGAAGCTTAGCTAGTTCACTTGAGTACCTCACCATTACCCGCCCTGAGATCTCTTATGTGGTGCAACATGTCTGCCTTTTCATGCACACTTCTAGGGAACCACACTTCAATTTTTAAAGTGAATTATTTGCTACATTAAGGGTTTACTCTCTTAATGGTTGCTCATTTCACCTTCCTTGTACACTAAGTTAACCACATACTCTAATGCGGAATGGGGAGGTTGCACAAATTCACATTGTTTAACTTCTGGATACTGTGTTTATCTAGGTCCCAACATCATTTCTTGGACTTCAAAATTTCAATCTACTATTTCTAGATCTAGTGCAGAAGCTGAATACTAAAGTTGAATACTAACGCAGTAGGCAAAATTAGTTGGATTTGTAACTTATTGCTTGAGCTACGTGTTCTGGTTCATCATGCCACCTTTATCTATTATGATAACATCTCGGTTGTACACCTTGCTAAAAACAATGTTCAACATCAGCGCACTAAGCATATCGAAATGGATATTCGCCGAGGGCCTTCCAAAGCACCTCTTTCTGCGTTTTTGTTACAATTTATGCCTCCGGTTACCTACGACTCAAATAGAAGGGGGGTGTTAGCCAATAATATTGCCAAGATATTATTGGCTTGCATTTTGTGAATATTTGTATTAATTGCCTAGATTAGGAGTTCACATTTTCTATATATAGTACTTAATTGTTCTCTTTCTTTTGCATTATATATTCCCTTGTAGTCTCCTTAATGAAATCAAGGAATTTAATATTTGACACAATCATGGTAGCGATACCATCCAAAAGCAATCTCCAAGAATAAATGTTTACTTTCGATGTTACTAACATCGACCGGTTAATCACATGACTGATCCGGTAGTCGAGACTCGGTCAAATACAAGTTAATATATCGGTCTTAGCTACCTTTATTGCGTAAGAATACGTAAGGTTATCTTTACAGGGAATAAGTGGAAAGTGTTTAATTGATATGTAAAGCCCCGGAATGTTGAAGTGAGCACTTAGTAATAATGGTTGAGTTGGGAAAAAAAGAGAGAAAAAGATGATGGGCCAAATTACCTTATAGGCGTAGTTTTTGATGGGTTTAAAGGCCTACCTATTAAACACCTATAATCAACCACCTTCTCCATTTCTTGCAACCCAAGCCACTAATAACTTAGAAAGAGAAAATAGTAAGAGAAAGTGAAGAAAAGTTAAAGATTTGGAATTTTGTTGATTGAAGGATTAAATATATGGTGTTTGAGCATAAAAAAACAAGAAAATGGTAAAAAAATCTAGGTAAGAATCACCATCTAAACATCTCTGTAGATCTAGGTTTGATTCTTGAGTCTTGGGTTTGTAGGGTTTTGGAGAAAGATTTCAAAAAGACCACATTTTTACTATGAATGGTGAAACCTCATATCTAACCTTAGAAATTATAAACTAAAGATTTGGACGTAAAAAGTATAGATTTTGGTTGAAAAATGAAGATTTTTGATGAAAAACGAGCTGAAAAACGAGTTGAAAAACTCATCCAGCGAAACAGTTTCATCATGTGAAACAGTTGAAAAATGAAGATTTTTGCCGCAACTGCAGTTTCATTATGTGAAACTGTGTGAGAAACTAGCTATGAAACTATAGCTTTGCTGGTAAACTCCAATGAAAGTTGAGCAGAGATCTCATGCGAAACTACGTGAGAAATTGTGTGCGAAACTAGCCACGAAACCAGTTATATGTCATAGAAAATGATAGATTCGTGTGGTAATTTCAATGCAGATCGTGCGACTTATTTGTTGACCTGAATTTCTCTTAGACTACTAGCAATCTACTCATCAAGTGAGTTCTAGATCCCTTATTTTATAAATATTTTAAACGTTTTGGGGTGATATGATACTAAATGACTAGTTCTTTTAAAGCAAAGTTTTATACACTATCTTATATGGGAAATAGGGTTTTCAAATGAATTTATATCGTGTGTTTCTTATTGTGATATGACCTTGGTAATGATGATATGTCTTGTAATATGTTGTGTTATATTATGTATAACCTAAAGAATAAAGTGAAACCTAAAGAAATATTATTGGGCACATAATGTGTACCTTTGTAAAGTAAAGCTTTACAACCAAATGAAAGAGGAGCGTTGCATTTGTTGTGCTCTCATGACAGTAAGGCTTGGATTGACATGTCTGTAAAGTAAAGGCCCTAACAAACATATCAGTAAGGCCTGGATTAGCATGACAATAATGGCTTGTATAGGTATGATAGTAAGCCCTAGATTGACATGTCAATAAAGTCATGTGTCCATCATAGGCACTAATAGTGACTTGGAATTGATGGAATATAAAGAGAAATAGATATCAAATAAACGAAAGTATTAACGATAAAGCAATAGTCCGTGCATAGTAATGTTTGGATATGTGATGACTACTTTGTAATGATAAAGTTAATATATCTTACTAAGAAGTTATATGATAAAGTAAACCTAGAATTCACTAAACGAAGCTGACTTTTGTATGCATATTAGTTGACAGGTAAGCTGTTGGAATTAAGTAAATATGGGCTTGGATTTTAGAAGCTACTTGGCATCTGATGGCTGGCATCTTTGATTAAGAAGATTATTAAGAAGAACTTTAAAAACAATTTGATGTTTTAAAGACAATTTGAATATTTTAATAGAATTATGTAGTATTGGGTTGAAATTTAATGTACTTTTCTACTACAATGTTTATCTAATGAATGTTTTAAATCTATGTTTTGCTGTGAATGACCAACTATGAGGTTTTTTGGGATCATGACCTTACAAGTTGGTATTAAAGATAGTTTAAGCGAAATGGGTAAACTATTTTGAAAACAAAAACTGAAAATGGGACCAAAGTGAGGATGCTAGTACACGTAACTCCATGCCACGAGGTAATGATACATGTTTTAAATATTAGTCGATTATCTAGTACCTTGTTACTAACGTTAGACTTGAGGATAGAGTAATATATCATTAATCATTGTGTCTACCTCAATTTGTTTGATCTATACATGCTTAGAATGTGGATAGCAGGTTTGAGAGTTGGTATGGCTCAAGATAGGGAAGTTTAGAATATGAGAAGTTCTGTAAGTAGTTAATTATAATTGGCCACGGTTATTAGAAACTTACAATGCTTGTCACTATCTAAACTCATCTTGATGGACCATATTGATATCCTGAATCTTATAGGAATTTTAGAAATTGAACCAAAGAAATCAGTTCCAGCTATGGCTACTCGTAGAAGTACTAGGGGAAAGCCCCCAACTAAAGCAAAAGAAGCAGCAAGAAGGCTACAAAATTGGTAATAAAGTCAACTAGAAAGCCAATTGAGAACCGGTTGAGGTAACAATTGAGTCAGAGTCTAAATTTGAGGAGCCTACTAATAAGCAAGCAAAGTTGAAGGAAATAGTGAAGGAAGCTATTTCCTAAGAGGTGCACCAAATTTTGACTAATGTGCTGCCCGCTTCATTTGCGAAGGTGTGGAATAGGTGAAGGGTGATCATAAGTAGAAGGTCGTTAAGATTGAGGAAAGTGGCGATGATGATAAAGATGACGATTCTAAGGTTGAGGTATTGTAACACCCGGTTAATTTCTTTGAAGCCAAAGAAAGAGGAAAAAGAAAGAAAATAAATAAAGTCCAAGTTGATGGACCAATCTTGCCAAAAGAAGAAAAGTTTGGAGGAGTGGGTAAAAGGGGATAGCAGCCTACTCTCCCCTCACTCTTCTCATATTCAATCGGCCAAGAGAGGGAGAAAAGGGAAAGTTTCGGGTTTTTGAAGAATCAAGGTGCAAAAGTCGAAGTCAAGCAGGTTTGTAGGAAGCTCTACTCGAGAGGCTGCTAAGGTGAGTTCTAGGACCCCTCTTTTACATGTTTTTTATTGATTTTGGGGCTGGAACACATAGCAAATCGTTTTTGGTTGTGTTAGGGTGTGGAACCCATTTATGTGTATTTTTGTGTGGGTGTGCGAATGGGTGGGCTCGTGGTTTGGGCTTGTGATCCTTGAATGATGTTGTGGTTGTGTTTCTAGGGCTTAGGATGATTGGTTTAAGCCTAGAATAGGTTAGAAAGGGGCTGGAGGCCTAAATCTGTAGTTCAGGTTTGAAGAGTCTGCATTCTGCACCCAGCTAGGGCTCATGCGACTGGAAGCCATGAGACCAAATGGCATGCGATTGGAGGCCATAGGGCCGAAAGGCATGCGACTGAGGGTCATACGCATGGAAGTCATGTGCCTGAAAGTTAGCGACTGAAGGTTATGCGACTGGGAGTCCATACACCCCATAGTGCCCTTGTGTCTAAAGACTGTTCATACACCTAAGTGCTCATTCGCCCTATAATGTCCATACGCCTAAGTGTTCTCATGCGCCTGGAGGCCATGCGACTGAATAGTGCCCATAAGCCCAAATAGGGATCATGCGCCCGAATGAACAAAGTTTATTTTCTGATTTTCGGGGGAAAGTGTAGATGTAGGTTTTGACTTGGGAGGTTCCGGGGGATTCATGTAAGTTGACTTTTGAGGTCATAGATGATATGATGGGCATGAATGATGATGTATGTTTGGTGCTTATGCATTATTGTATGTATGTGGTATGTTATGTATGTATGAGGGTGCCTTGTATGGTAATGTTGTATGTTTATATTCGTGTTCGTTGTTATATATGATTATTTCCTGTGGCTTTACGTTGAATGTTAATGAATGAAATGAAAAGTATTATGTAATGTAAAGTGAAAGATAATGAAAAGAGGAACGTAATGAACGAATGCATGCATTAATAAATAAATGAAAGTAAGAAAGGCTTACAAGCAAACGTAAGGAGGTTCACACCCAATGAAGGGTGTTAGCTCAACCATGTGTGGGTTAGCTACCCCGGAAGGATGCACACTGGGGCTTAATCAGTGCGATTAAGCAAATGTATGGAGGTTCACACCCAATGAAGGGTGTCAGCTTAACTGTGTACGGGTTAATTACCCCAGAAGGATGCACACTGGGGTTCAATCCTTGTGATTGACCATATGTATAGGATCCTTGCCGCTTACCCTAGGTACTAGAGTCAGCTTCATGCACAATGTTCGGGGTCTATGAAAGACCTCAGGCCCAGTACACGCTTTATGCATGATGGTAGGGCGAAGCACATGGCATTGATCTGAATGAAAGTAAAGATTTAATGACGAATGTACGGATTGAATGAACAAATAATGAAGATAATAATGATATTATCTATGTGTATGTATAATGCATGATTACGTATAATTGTAAAGAATGGTTTTAAATGAAAGTAAAGTATGTTTTATTTTAAAACTAGAACTCACTCAGCAACGCTGACTTTTATGTGTTGCCAGTTGGCAGGTGATGGTTGCTGAGGATGGCACGGGGCGGCTACTTAGTTTATTTTGGATGGCATTCTTTTGTACAATGTTTTTGCATTATAATGCGAACAAACGATATTTTCTACTGAATGTTATATCATTTTGCAAAAGCGTTTATTATTATGAAATGAAATGTTTGTTTTAATGTTTCCTCTGTAACACTTTATTGAAGTCAATGTAATTATATGTTTTATGTGCAATGATCGACCAGCTGTAAGTGTTCCGGGAACGGGCCCTTTCAAGTTGGTATCAGAGTCAAAGTTTAAGTGAAACGGGTAATTTTCAAAATAAACTTAACTTAAACCAAAAATGGGACGAAAGGGAAGTGATGCTAGTCTGAGTAGCTGCGTGCCATTAGGTATTTTCTTAATGTTAACCGGCATTATGCGCATGTTACATGGTTTATGTGTTGTTTGTAGATTTAGATACTGATGTAGTCAGGATAGTTAATGCTTAGGGTATGAAGAGTAAAGTAAGTGGCTAATCACAACTGGCCACTATAATTAGGGACTTACTATATTTGACATAAACTAAGCTATTCCCTTGAATGACCATGTTGGTGTTTGAACCTTTCAGTGTGTGTTAGAGGATGGCTGATGGTAGATCATCTAAAGCTTCACATAGTAGAGGTCGCGGTGGATTGGGTGGTGAACCGCGGGCCAAAAGAGGAAGGCCTAGAGTTGAAAAGGTGGTTCATGAAGACCTGAGACCCCTCATCCAGAGGCGGTGATAAGAGTGCCAATTTGAGAGCCTCAGTAAAGGAGGCTGTTGTGGAAGAAGTTCATCAGGTCATGAAGACGATCTTACCGTCTATGGTGACTGAAGTAATAAAGGTTGTAAGGGAAGGATAAAGAAGGGAGAGGAATAGGTCCTCGGGAGAACGGGAGCAGCCGGGGCCTGAAACAGTTCTCTCCATTGATGAAGAGGAGGAAGAAGAAGAGCCTACGTCGGAGGCGGCACGAGGTTGTAATTGCGGGGCATTTCAAAGGTGTAAGACCCCTACTTTTGATAGTAATGGGACTGCTGCTACTCACCGATGGGTGAGAGAAATAGAAGTTGTCCTGAATATCAGCGGGTGCCTAGAATACTAGAAGGTGAAGTTTGCTGCCCACTCGTTTGTGGACTCAGCTCTGTGTTGGTGGGACAATATTGTCCAAGCTGAGGGTAGTCGAGCAATTGGAAGGAAGAAGTGGGTAGAGCTAAAAAGGTTGGTAATTGAGGAGTTCTATCCTCACAGGGCGATGGATAAGGTGGAAAGAGAATTCCTGCAGCTAGAGGCGGGAACAATGACACATCAACAATGCACCACCAAATTCAATAAGATGGCATGGCTGGAGCCAGACCAAGTGACGTGTTGATATATATGTATCTAGTTTAGGAGCTTAATGTAATATGTCTATCATGTTTTACATATATGTAATTGAATGGGTATGAATAAAATACAATAGGTGGTTGATGCTTATAATGTTTAATATTTCATTTTTTATTGTGTGATAATTTATAATGAACTAACTATATAGGTTTGTGGTTGTTGTACATAATTCTTAGTCAATAATGATTGAGAAACATGTTCAAAGTTAATCGTATGAAGTCCTCATGCGAATGGACCATACGCATGAATACTTCATGCTAATGGACTAATCGTATGAAGTTCTCAATTGAGACATAAGATTGACTCAGTCGCACGACTGAACATTCAGTCGTGCAGATGGATCAATCGCATGATTCAGTTGCACTATTGGACCATGCTAATGGTTCAGTCGTACGATTGGAAGACCCTAACCTATAAATACCACCTAATTCATGGAAAAACCTAACAATTCGAATACCTACGCACATAATCATACCCTAGCCGTCCAGAGACTCAAGAAAACCTGTTCCAAGTTCATAGATCATAGTTGATCGTGTTCTAATCATTCTTAATGTTTCCTTAATCGTTAGATTGATCTGAACTGTGTTATCCCTGATTGGATCGCCAATCAAATAGGATTCCGCACTATTTGATTTGGTATACGCGTAGAATAAGTTAGTACTCCGTCGTACACGGTCCTCACTAACATGACGCCTACATCAAGAAAGATTAAGAGTATATTCAGGGCTTGCCAACGGATATTCGCATGCACATGATCGTTGCCCGGCCAAGCACGTTTAGGTCGGCAGTTGACTTGGCAGGGAGGTTGTATGACGAGTGAGAGGTGGTGGTGGTTGAGGTAAGCAAGAAGGGTGGTGGTGACCGGAATTGGAATGGGAAGAGGCTTGGTCGGGGTAGTGCCCCGATAGCTAACAAGAGTGCACGGGTGGATGACCACCATGTGGTCACATCTGGTGCGGGTTCGAAGAGGTGTGGTAAATGTGGAGAGGAACATATTGGGGAATGTAGGTTGGGATTGAACGTGTGCTTCAAGTGTGGGAGGCTTGGTCATATGGCGAGGGAATGCAAGGCAGGGAGATGTTTTAACGGTGGCGGGGAGGGCCACATGAGTAAGGATTGCAAGAATCCAAGGGCTGAAGGTTCGGGGTAAAGAAGGCCGGAGGAGAAGGACAGAGGGCGAGCGCCAGAGCGTTACGATGAAGCAGGAGGAGGCTAGGATGGACCCTGATGTTGTGTCAGGTATGTTTCTAGTAAACCAAACTTTAGCCTCTGTGTTATTTGATTCTGGTGCTAGTAAAATTTTTATTTCTGCTGCTTTCTGTGCTAAACTGCCTGTTAGCAGTAAGAGTGTAGATATGCCCTTTGATGTAGAAACTGCCATAGATAAGTCTACCAGGATTTTTGAGATAATAGAAGGCTGTGACATGGAACTAGAAGGTCATAAGTTCTCTGTTAGACCATTCATGATGACCTTAGGTGGTTTCGATATGGTTCTTGGGATGGATTGGTTAGCAGACTATGAGGTGAACATTGTGTGTCGCAAGAAGAGGATTCGATTAACAGCGCATGACGGGAGTATGTGATGGTTTATGGTGATTGAGTCACTACGTTTCCGAAGGTTATTTCGATGGCGGTGGCGAAAAATGTATGAGGCGTGGATGCAATGCCTACTTGGCCTATGTTAAGGATGTGGATACGCCAACACCACAACTGTTTGAGGTACCGGTTGTGTGTGACTTTCCAGATGTATTTCCCGAAGACTTACCAGGAGTGCCACCTGACCATGAGATCGAGTTTCAGATCGACTTGATACCGGCTGCCCAACCTGTGGCTAAGGCACCGTATCGGTTGGCTCCGACTGAGATGAAGGAGTTGATGGATCAATTGCAAGAACTGCTTGATAAAGGGTTCATTCGACTGAGCATCTCTCCTTGGGGTGCTCCGGTCTTATTTGTGAAGAAGAAAGACGGTAGCATGAGGATGTGTATCGACTACCATGAGCTGAATAAGTTGACGGTAAAGAACCGATGCCCGTTATCGAGAATTGATGATTTGTTTGATCAGCTTCAAGGTGCCAGTTGGTTTTCGAGTATAGATCTTCAATCAGGCTACCATTACTTAAAGGTGAAAGAACAGGATATCCCTAAAATTGGTTTTCGCACGTGTTATGGTCACTACGAGTTCCTCGTTATGTCATTCGGTTTGACCAATGCGCCAACTGCTTTTATGGACTTGATGAATCGAGTGTGTCGGCCGATGTTTGATAAATTAGTGATTGTGTTTATCGATGATATCTTGATTTATTCCAAGAGTGAATAGGAGCATGCCAGTCACATTCGAGAGGTGTTGGAGATGTTGAGAAGGGAGAAGTTGTATGCTAAATTCTCCAAGTGCGCATTCTGGTTGCACGAGGTCAATTCTTGGGTCACGTGGTGAATCCTGAGGGGATTATGGTGGATCCGGCAAAGGTGAAGGCGGTGATGCAATGGAAGTCTCCAAAGACGCCATCCGAGATCCGCAGTTTCTTGGGTTTGGCGGGCTACAATAGAAGATTCATTAAAAACTTCTCTAAGATCGCTTCTCCACAACCAAGTTGACCCAGAAAGATGTAAAGTTTGTATGGGGTCAAGCTCAAGAGAAGGCTTTTGAGGAGTTAAAGGTGAGGTTGACTCAAGCTCATGTCTTGTTGTTGCCTGATGGAAGCGAAGATTTGGTGGTTTATTCAGATGCTTCCTACTCAGGGTTGGGATGTGTGTTAATACAAAGAGGAAAGGTTATAGTGTACGCATCCTGATAGCTGAAAGTTCATGAGGTCAACTATCCTACTTATGACTTGGAGCTAGCAGCCGTGGTCTTTGCGTTAAAGATATGTAGGCACTACCTATACAGGACAAGTGCACCATATTCACTGACCACAAGAGCTTGAAGTATCTCTTTGAGCAGAAGATTTGAACATGAGGCAGAAGAGATGGTTGGAGCTCATAAAGGATTATGATTGCAGATCCATTACCATCCGAGCAAAGCCAACGTGGTGGCGGATGCCCTTAGCCGAAAGAAAGACCCGAGCCAATTCGGGTGAAGGCTTATCAGTTGGTTATGACCTCCGATGTGATGAAGAAAGTAAAGGAGTTTCAAGATGAGGAATTGAAAGAAGATCATCTTAATTCTGAAAGAATGAGAGGTCTGGTTGCGGATTGGGTGAAAACACACTCGGTGTTAGGACTCGATTCGGGTGGATGTGGATTCCACGTTTTGGGGATCTACGTGTAAAGATTATGAATGAAGCTTATAAGACTCGATACTCTATTATCCCCGGTGCTACAAAGATGTATCAAGATATGAAGAAAGATTATTGGTGACTGGGTATGAAGCGTGATGTTGCAGAGTATGTGAGTAAGTGCCTTACTTGTTTACAAGTGAAGGCCGAGCATCAAAAGCCTTATGGGAAGATCCAATCGTTGGATATACCAGAGTGGAAATGGGAGCACATCACCATGGATTTTATTACGAAGCTACCGCATACTATGAAAGGGTATGAAGCTATATGGGTGATTGTTGATCGTTTGACGAAGAGTGCTCACTTCCTACCAATTCACGAGACATATTCATCCGAGAGGTTGGTGGATATGTTCATTAATGAGATTGTAACTCGTCATGGTGTGCTGATGTCTATTGTGTCCGATCGTGACACCCGATTTACATCCAAATTTTGGAGGAAATTCCACGAGCCAATGGGGACGAGGTTACACATTGGCATGGCTTATCATCCCTAGACAGATGGTCAGTCAGAAAGGACGATTCAGACACTAGAAGATATGCTTTGGGCATGTGTCATTGATTTTGGAGGAAGTTGGGATGACCACTTACCATTAGCTGAGTTCTCATATAACAACAGTTATCATGCAAGTATTGGTATGCCCCCTTATGATATGTTATATGGTAGGAGATGCAGAACACTCGTGTGTTGGGGTGATATCGGCCATAAAGAGTAAGGGAGCGTTGAAGTGGTCGAGGCTACGACAGAGAAACTGGAAAGGATCAAGGCCTTCATGAAGGAAGCCAAAGATAGAAAGAAGTAGTATGATGATAAACAACATAGACCGATTGAGTTCTAGGTGGGTGATAGAGTTATGTTGACAGTCTCACCTTGGAAGGGTGTCATTCGGTTCAGAAAGCGGGGCAAGCTGAGCCAAAGGTACATAGGGCCTTTCCGAATTATTGCTTGAGTAGGAGAGATGGCCTATAGACTAGAGTTACTAGAGGAGTTAAGTGGAATTCATCCGACATTCCATGTATCTCATCTGAGGAAATGTTTGACAGACGAGGGTATGGTTGTACCACTGGAGGATATCGAGGTGGATGAACGGCTCAAATATGTGGAGCAACTAGTGGCGATCATCGACCATTAAGAGAATAGGTTAAGGAATAAAGTGGTTCCCCTTGTGCGTGTGCAGTGGAAGCACAGAAAGGGATCAGAGTCAATGTGGGAGACTAAAGAAGAGATAAGGCAGCATTACCCATAATTGTTTGAGGAATAACAGGTTTCGGGGACGAAACCTATATAAGGGGGGTGGACTTGTAACACACCGGTTAATTTCTTTGAAGCCAAGAAAGAGGAAAAAGAAAGAAAATAATATAGTCTAAGTTGAGGGACCAATCTTGCCAAAAAGAATTGGAAGAGTGGGTAAGGGGGATGGCAGCCCACTCTCCCCTCATTCTTCCCATATTCAATTCGCCAAGAGAGGGTGAAAATGGAGAAAAGGGCAAGTTTCGGGTTTTTGAAGAATCAAGGTGCAAAAGTCGAAGTCAAGCGGATTTGTAGGAAGCTCTACTCGAAGAGGCTGCTGAGGTGAGTTCTAGGGCCCCTCTTTTACATGTTTTTGATTGATTTTGGGGCTGGAACACATAGCAAATTGTTTTTGGTTGTGTTGGGGTATGGAACCCGTTTATGTGTATGTTTGTGTGGGTGTGCGAAAGGGTGGGCTTGTGGTTTGGGCTTGTGATGCTTTAATGATGTTGTGGTTGTATTTCTAGGACTTAGGATGGTTGGTTTAAGCCTAGAATAGGTTAGAAAGGGGCTGGAGGCTGAAATCTGCAATTCAGGTTCGAAGAGACTACATTAGGCACCCAGCTAGGGCTCATCCGATTGGAAACCATGAGACCGAATGGCATGCAACTGGAGGCCATACGGACCAAAAGGCATGTGACGGAGGGTCATACGCATGGAAGGCATGCGACTGAAGTCCATGCGCTTGAATTCCATGCGACTGAGGGTCATACGCATGGAAGTCATGCGACTGAAGTTCATGGGCCTGAAAGTTATTCGACTGAAGGCTACGCGACTTGGAGTCCATACGCCCCATAGTGCCCATGCATCTGGAGAATGTCCATACGCCTAAGTGCTCATTCACCCCATAGTGTCCATACGCCTAAGTGTTCTCATGCACAATAGTGCCCATACGCCAAAATAGGGCTCATGCACCCGAATGAACAAAGTTTATTTTCTGATTTTCAGGGGGAAGTGCAGATGTAGGTTTGACTTGGGAGGTTCCCGGGGTTTCATGTAAGTTGAATTTTGAGGTCATAGGTGATATGATGGGCATGAATGATGATGTATGTTTGGTGCTTATGCATTATTGTATGTATGTGGTATGTTATGTATGTATGAGGGTGCCTTGTATGGTGATGTTGTATGTTTATATTCGTGTTCCTTGTTATATATGATTATTTTCCCTTGCTTTACATTGAATGTTAATGAATGAAATGAAAAGTATTATGTAATGTAAAGTGGAAGATAATGAAAAGAGAAATGTAGAACTAATGCATGCATTAATGAATAAATGAAAGTAAGAAAGGATTGCAAGCAAACATAAGGAGGTTCACACCCAGTGAAGGGTGTTAGCTCAACCGTGTGCGGGTTAGCTACCCTGGAAGGATGCACACTGGGGCTTAATCAGTGCGATTAAGCAAATGTATGGAGGTTCATACCCAATGAAGGGTGTCAGCTCAACTGTGTGCGGTTAGTTACCCCAGAAGGATGCACACGGGGTTCAATCCTTGTGATTGACCATATGTATGGGATCCTTGCCGCTTAGCCTAGGTACTGGAGTCAGTTTCATGCACAATGTTCGGGATCTATGAAAGACTTCAGGCCCAGTACCCGCTTTATGCGTGATGGTGGGATGAAGCACATGGCATTGATCCGAATGTACGGATTGAATGAATGAATAATGAAGATAATAATGATATTATCTATGTGTATGTATAATGCATGATCACGTACAATTGTAAAGAATGGTTTTAAACGAAAGTAAAGTATGTTTTATCTTAAAGCTAGAACTCACTCAGCAACACTGACTTTATGTGTTTCCATCAAAAAAGCAATAAAATTTCTGACCAGTGAGCTTTTCTATTATTTGATCTATGAAGGTTAATGGAAAATGATCTTTAAAAGTTGTCGCATTCAGTTTTCTATAATCAATACAAATACATCACCCAGTTATCGGCTGAGTGGTTATCTTATTACCTTGGTCATCCTTCACGATTTGAATTCCAGATTTCTTTGGGAACGTTTTAGTTGGACTTACCCACATACTATCCGAAACCGGGTAAGTGATTCCTACATCAAGCCACTTCAACACCTTCTTTATAACAACCTCTCTCATGTTTAGATTCAATCTTCTTTGCGCATCTCGAGCTGGTTTTGTTCCTTCTTCTTTGATGATCTTATGCATGACAATTGATGGGCTTATCCCTATTAAGTCTCCAATGGTCCAACCAATGACTTCTTTATGGGCAATCAAGACCTTCATTAACGCTCCTCTTGCTCCTTGGTTAAATTTGATGCAATAATTACCGGAAACATTTCGTTGTCACCAACAAATGCATATTTCAAATGTTTTGGTAATTCACTCAATTCCACTTGTTGTGGGATTCTAGTGATGGCTTCAAGCGAGTGTCAATGTGGTATGGTAAGCTTTCGACTTGATGAGTCCATGTTGGTTTACCTTCCTTGACATCCATGATTTCATCTTCATGCCCTTGTTCTTTGAGTTCAATGCAAACTTTCACTTCATCCCTATCACACAAAACACACAGCTCTGTGGTGTTATTCTTATTTTCATGAAAATCACACCGTCCAATGATGTCCATCATAAAACACTCATCATCGAATAGAGCATTTGGAGCATGGAATACATTTAACCTTAGTCTTCTATTACCAAATGTCATGTCAACTGTACCTGTCATACAATTGATCAAACATTGTGTGGTTTTCAAGAATAGTCTCCCTAAAATAACATTAGGTTGCTTGTCATTTGTAATGTTTGAAAAGTCTATCACAAGAATATCAACCGACTAATAGAAATATTCCACCTTTACAATCACATCTATTACTATTCCACGTGAAAGTTTATAGGATAAATCGGCTAATACTATGGTGGTGTTGGCATTTTGTAATGTTGCAAACTTGTATTGATCGTACAAACTTCCAGATAAAATACTGACACTTTACTCCAAGATCAAGAAGTGCCTTATTGATTTGAAAGTCACCAACTTGGATTGAAAGTAAAAGTGCCCCCGGATCTTGAACGTTTGGTGGAAGTACAACCGATAAAATGGCATTCACATTATCAGTAAAGCCAAGTGGCTTTGGTAATTTGTGTTTCCATTTCTGGGTGCATAAGGCCTTCAAGTATTTTGGCGTAAGCTGAAACTTGTGTAATTGCATCTATTAATGGGAGTTTGATTTGTACTTGTTTAATAGTTTCTCAAGCCCCATCTTGTTGGGGCCTTGGTTCTTAGAAATTGGTTTGCTTGGTTCTTTTAAAGCCAAAAGGTAAGAGGTGGTATTATTCTCCATCCTCACACATTGAGAAATAGATGTGTTTGGTTTTACCTATTCCTTTGTTGGTTAATGAAAAGTTAATTTTTTTATTATTTTTGGCATTTCAAATTCCAAATCACTATCACTTTCCTTATCTTCACCAAGGTCTACCACCACTCCCTCTTTCCATGGTGGTGGTGGTGCAACCTTCTTATCATAGATCTTACCACTTCTTAATATACTTACCTGGCCCACATGAGAATTCTTTAAAGTTGAAGCATGATGTTGAGGATTCTTCATTATGCAACTTAGAAGCTTTCCGGATTCTCTTTCAGAAAATTGTTCAGGTAATTGTCCCAATTGCTTAGCAATGTGCTTGCTAGTTTCCTTTTGCACCTTGTTAAATTGCTTGAACTCTTTTATTTTTTTGGCAAGGTCCTGAATCACTGTTAAGATAGAATTGTCATTACCATTACTTTTAGAAGTCCCTTGTTGATGTTGTTGATTCCTTTGTTGGTATTGACCTCCTTGTTGGTAGTTCCCTTTATATTAATTGTTCCTTTAATAGCCTCTTTGGTTGTAGCTTTGTTATTGGCCTTAATATTGATTGTTTCCTTGATTTGGTACCTGTAAAGAAGGATTTAAATGGCTAGTATTTTTATTATATCAAAGATTTGGGTGATTTCTAAGACCGGGGTGATTTGTGTTATATCGTATGGCTTTATTTCTCATTGGCCATATACTCGCTCTAATTCTTCACTCTTTCTCAAATTCAAGTAACATGTAACTAAGGTGTGGCTTGTATCATTACACATATCACATACTTCATAATTATTAGATATATGTGACACACCACTCTTTCCAACCATAAGACTAGCAATTTTTCATTCTAGAACCGCAATTCTATCGATGACCACATGATCATTTACCATCTTCGCATTTCCACCTCTTGACATTTGACTTGATTGTGCCCGCTTCTTAGATATTACACTCATTCTTTCAAATATGTTTGAGTTATCATCCTCATGATTCAAATTGAATGTACCCGCATTGGCAGAGTTCACATCTCTTGCATCTTCCGGTGATAACCCATCATAGAATGCCGAAATCAACTCTCACTAATCCACTAACACCTATTTGCCAACCTACTGACTAAAACCATGTCAAACATTAATTAACAAACTTAAATCACAAAGTCATCCAATTATCATTTTCTTAATGTAATTTTTACCTTCCACCACCTTTGTTTTTTCCTCATCCAAAATACATCCTTGTTAGATCTGGAAAGGCTGGTGCAACCAAAACCAAATACTATTCTTGGTGCAACTATAAAGGACTTCCGAAGCTAAGTGTGGAACATCCAAAGGAAATGGAGTTCTTTTGAAGACAAAGTTCAAAATCAAGTTCCGAAGGAAAACTTTAACTTCTGAAAACAAAGTCTTCTCTTCGGAAGTTCAAGACTTAGAAGAATTCAAAGACAATGACTTCCGAAGTAGAAGTCCCCAAGCTATAGAAGTAGCAGCCTCTTCCGAAGTATAAAAGGCTTCGGAAGAACTTGTTCTTCCGAAGCCAATTAACCTTCGGAAGATGCTGCTATGGATCAGTGGACATAAGTATGGTCTCTGACACTCCGTTGCAAACCTCTGATACTACATGGCGTTTTCACAAAATGCCATGTAGTTGACCATACTTTCTTCCATTCTTTACCTTAATTTGTTAGTACAGTCGCCAACTTTAGTTGGTGACAAAAGGTAAGTCATGGACATGTCATGACTACCATATCTTAGATAAGACATTTTCTAAGATAACTTAACTATAGCTTTGTAGTATCTGCTTTAGTTATAGTATTTCAACTGGTATCAAAGTATAACTGGCTATAGGTGATAGTGTATATAGTTTCTCATTGTAACTCTTGTATCATGCTTGTAAGAGTCTTGTAAACTTAGAGTCAAGAAGTAATATATACAAGTACTTTGAAAATTATTTCTTTGTGTTCTTGAGTTACTTAGTATATTATAATCAACTCTTTGAGATTCTGCTTCATCATAACTATGTGAGCATAAGTGAGTTTAATAGAAAACCAAGTGTTTAGTGACAAAGAAATCCTACAATTATTATTAGAGCTATTTAGGCTCTTGATTGTGTGATCTTACCATCCAAATCAACTTGTTTTCACTCCTCTTTTCACCATACTCTAAAATGGCACTTATTCAAAATATGAAGTTAAGATGGGGATAATGACTAGAGCACCATCATCTCCCCTGAAAACTTTAGACAATGGAGCAGGCGTATAGAAGGTTTCATCAGGTACCTTGATGGTAAAATATGGTTTTTATCGTCAATGGTCCCTACAAGACCAAGGTTGCAGCACAAGGAGGAAATGGTGCCATGATCAAGAAGTTGTTGAAGACTATTAAGATGAAGACCAGAAGAAGATGGACATAGACAACAATGCTATGACAGCTCTTATGACTGCTATACCCAACTCCACCATGGTGGGATTTGAGCATTGCAGGTCAGCCAAAGAGCTGTTTGATGCACTATCACAAATGTACTCTAACTCCAATGACTCCAAGAAAGATTCACTTAAACAACAGTTTGAGAACTTTACCTATATTGCTGGAGAGACCTTCAGCAACATTACTTCAGGTACATGGATCTTAATTTTCCCTTTAGTCCGTAAGAGTTACCATTGACTTGAGAGATCTATCAAGAAAGTTCATTAGTGCACTTCCAAATAAGTGGACGTTCTATTGTGTCTCCATCAAATGGACAGAGAATTTGAACTCCCTCACCATGACTGAACTATACAACATTCTTGATGGATACCGTGTAGAGATGAAAAATAAGAGGGGCGATTTGATGAGCAGACCCTTAAGCCTTCTTGCTAGAAATGCTTTAATGGTTCCTCAAGACTCAGGACCCACCCAACCTCAGCAGTACCTAATTACTCGCAGCAGCCATCCTGTTCTTTAGGTCCCTACATCATATTTCCTAAGACTCCAAGGTCTTAACAAACTAAACAAGGTTCTTTCCAGGATAGTTGTGCCTTTGTTTCAGGAAGTGGGTACTCTGGTGATCATCAGTTTTGCTTTGATGATCTAGAGTGCTTTAGCCCAAATGATGTGGAGTATGTGGACATAATCCAACAAATGGCTCTGCTTACCTACAGAGCAAGATGACAACAAGATATATGAATATCTTTGCACTCTAGCTTGTATTGCTAAGGTAAAACTGTATTAGGACTACAATAAGGAATTAAATCTGATATTGAGTCTTTATATATCTTAAAATCTGACTTTAAAAGAGATGAATCTGACTATCAAAGAAAATTTGAAAAGTTAGAGAAAAATGTGTATTTTTAAAACGTGAACACACAAACTACAAGACTCAAATAAAGGATTTAATATCCGAATTGCCTGGGCTCAAGCCTAGCTTGTCATAGCTGAGGCTCAAGCCCAGCTTGT
The DNA here is from genome assembly GCA_025506515.1 of Flaveria trinervia. NCBI lineage: Eukaryota > Viridiplantae > Streptophyta > Magnoliopsida > Asterales > Asteraceae > Flaveria > Flaveria trinervia. The sequence continues at coordinate 60,961,811 of CM046456.1, read as the reverse complement.
CACAGCTGAGGCTCAAGCCAAGAAGCATGCTATCTCAGAGCAAAACTTCCAAGCCATTCTTGCATCATCCTCTCATTCAAAACATTGTTATCAAAACAAAGGTGGGTTGGGGACCAATGAAATTGCTCCATCACACTCTTATGAGTCTATTAGACAACCAAGGTGTGGTACTGAAGAGCAAGAGGTACCATATGCCGACCCATCTTTTCATGAGTCAAAGAGTGATACAAGTGTGGAGACCATAACAGGGAAGATCCAGATAGATTCTACCTTCTTACCAGTGATGACTAACCTCTTACCACCAAAGCCAGAAGAAACCAGGCTAAGGTAGTCATAAAAACTGCCATGAAAGTGGCTGAACCAAAGCTGAAGATTGACGCAAAGCAAAAAGGTGTGTTCATCTCAGCTAGATTCCAGGTGGCGGGAACTTCTGAACCTGGAAAAGTGTTTAGTACCAGCACACCTATCCAACAAAAGGATTAGAAGGGAAAGGGAAGATTACTGTTGAAGACAAGAAGAACAAAAAACAACAGCCTTCACATTCCTAGAAAATTAACATTGCATGCATAATGTATGGCCTGCAAAATCACATGGACAAAGATTGTTATTACAATCCTGCTAGCACACATTATGCAAATAATGATAAGAAAGAAGGAGTTAGGGAAGGTTTCTTATTTGTACCCTATCAAATGGTCCAAGTGATGAAAAAGGGAAAGCTTACTTCCGAAGCAAGGTTGCTTTCGGAAGAAAATCCTTCTTTTGAAGAAAAATTGCTTCTGAAGTTAAAGCTGTGAAGACTCAGAAAGCCAAGAGAGTCCCCTTGAAACCATCCTAGAAGAAGACTTCTTCGGAAGAGAAGGTGGTGAAGATGTCTTCCGATAAGAAAGAAGTTTCAGAAGAATGCCATGTTGCTCAAGCTTTAACAAGCTCATCTTCCATGATCAACCAAGGGTGGAATGGAAAATCAAAGAAGATGTTGCAGCCAAAACTCCTCTTTACAATCACTTATTGAACCCCCATGCATAAATTTTGGTTTAATAAAATCCTCATTGGAAGAGCCGAAGACCAACAAGGCTTGGGTTTCCAATAAAAATAACTTTTTCACCTTATGTGAAGGGAAATCCATACGACAAGAACAATAATGTGTGGATTGTAGATAGTGGATGCTCCAGGCACATGACTGGGAACAGATCTCTCTTTCAAAAATTTCAACATTTTGATGGAGGTCCTGTTCAGTTTGGAGTTAAGGCTGGAGGATACATTTCTGGCAGAGGGAGTGTATCCAACAACAAGTTAAAGGTTGACAAAGTACACTTTTTCAAACAGCTTGAACACAATCTATTGAGTGTTTCTCAATTCTGTGATCAAAAGCACCAAATGCTTTTCACAGAACTTAAGTGCATTATCCTCAAACATAGGATGACCATTCTTCCGGAATTGGTGCTTCTTAGATCTCCTAGGAAAGGAGATATGAACAAGCTGGATATGAACTATGCTTCCCCACTGGGAGAAGTATCATGCTTTTTTTCCAAAGCTGATGGTGATGAGTCAACACTATGGCATAAACTAATGTGTTATGTAAATTTTAAGACAATGAATAAATTGGCTAAGAATAACTTGGTACATGGTTTTCCTAAAAAGGAATTTTTCTGCAAAGATAACTGTATTGCTTGTTTGAAAGGAAAGCAACACAGGACATCTCATAAATCCAAAGTTGTTAACTCCATCACCACCCCATTACGGAGCTTTTCGGTCCAACAAGTATAATGAGCATTAGAAGGAAATCATATTTCCTTGTGATAGTTGATGATTTTACAAGATTTACCTGGGTATTCTTTTTAAGAACTAAGGATGAAACTGCTGAAACGTTAAAATCTTTTATTCCTGAAATAGAAAATCAAATTGATCACAAGGTAAAAATAATTAGAAGTGATCAAGGGACTGAGTTTAAGAATCAAATTTTTGACTCATTCTGTAACTCAAAAGGGATTTCCAGACAATATAGTGCTCTTAGAACTCCTCAACAAAATGATGTTGCTGAGCGGAGAAACAAGACACTTATTGAGGCTGCTCGGACTATCTTAGCTGATTCAAAGCTGCCTCTTACTTTCTGGGGAGAGGCAATCAGCACTGCATGCTATGTGTAGAACAAAGTTCTTGTAGTTAAGCCACATCGAAAAACCCCTTATAAGCTATGGAACAAGAGGTCACCATTCATTGGCTTTCTAAGGTCCTTTGGCAGCAGGTGTACCATACTTAACACAAAGACAACTTGGCAAATTTGCTGAGAAGTCAGATGCTGCTATCTTTGTTGGATATTCCTCCAACTCTATTGCTTATAAAGGTTATAAAATCAAAAATTAACAATTTGAGGAATCATCTAGCATTGTTGTCAATAAGCACACTCCTTGTGTTAGGGCGAATAGCCCTGATTATATTTTTGACTTAGAATTATTTCCTAACTATTCTAATTCATCTTGTGAGAATGTTTCAGTTAGAGCAGTCCTCAAAATGATCATGATCAACTGTTTGAGTTGCCCAGACCCTGTTCAAATTCTCCAAGAGTGATTGAAGATCCAGCTCCAACTATCTAAGATCAAGTAGCATGACTCATTCAAGATATAGTGAAACTTCAACTAGTGTTCCTTCAAGTGACATTGTACAACACCCAATTGATAGAAGCAGTATTCTGAAGGAACAGGCAACTGTTAATGCTGCTTCTCAGCCAATCATTTATGATGATGTTTCTCTTTCATTCACTCTGTCCTTATTGAATAACATTGAAACAACAGATGGACCAAGTGTTTATATTCTTGAGCAAAATATGTCCAACTTAGATATATCTTTGCAACTAGAAGTGATTCCTAGACTAAGGATTCACAACACTCATCCAGCTGAGAACATCATAGAAGAAGTCTCTGAAGGTGTGAGAACAAGGGGACAAACTCATAATGGGAATGTCTACCTGTACTCATGCTTCTTGTCTCAGATGGAACCTAAGAAAGTAGAAGAAGCCTTAAAGGATAGTAGCTAGATGGAGTCATTGCAAGAGGAGTTGCTTCAATTCAAGAGACAAAAGGTTTGGAACCTTTGTCCGCTACCATCTGGTCAAGTACCAATAGGCACCAAATGAGTTTTCAGGAACAAGAGAGATGATAAGGGCTTGATCATCAAGAAAAAAGCTTGATTGGTAATTCAAGGATATACCCAAGAGGAAGGAACTCATTATACTAATGTCTTTGCACTTGTTGCAAGACTTGAGGCAGTTAGAATCTTCCTTGCTTATGCTGCAACCAAGAACATTACTGCCTACCAACTTGATGTCAAGTGTGCCTTTCTATATGGAAATATAGATAGGGAGGTCTATATGTGCCAACCTCTAGGATTTGAAGACCCACAACACACCAACTATGTGTGCAAACTGGATAAAGCTCTTTATGGGCTGCATAAGGCACCTAGGCTGTGGTATGAGACTTTGTCTCAGTTTCTCTTAAAGAATGGTTACACTAGAGGAACCATTGATAAGACTCTTTTTATTAAGAAGTCTAGGAAAGATATATTGCTCGTTCAGGTCTATGTTGATGATATCATATTTGGTTCATCAAATGACCAAATATGTAAAGACTTTGAGAGCATTATGAAGAAGAAATTTGAGATGAGTTCCATGGGAAAATGGACTTTTTCCTTGGAATTCAGGTGAAGCAAATGAAGAAAGGGTTCTTATCAATCAATCTAAGTATGTCTCTAATATCTTAGAGAGATTTGATATGAAGGATTGTAAGCCAGCCAAGACAGCTATTCCCAGAAACCACAATCTTTTCCCTGACTCTAAGGGGGAGGATACTGATCAACAATAGTATAGAGCAATTATTGGGTCTTTGATGTATCTCACAGCAAGCAGGCCTGATATTATGTTTGCTACATGCATCTGTGCAAGATATCAGGCTGCTCCAAAGGTGTCTCACCTAGTTGCTGCCAAGAGAATTCTTAGATACCTCAAAGGAGCACCAAAGCTTGGTCTCTAGTACCTTGAAATTCCAACTTCAATCTCTATGGCTACTCGAATAGTGATTATGGTGGCTGCAACATTACAATAAATCCACATCAGGAGGATGTCAATTTCTTAGTGGAAGGATCATCTCATGGCAATGCAAGAACCAATCAAGTGTCTTCACATCGACTGCTGAAGCTAAATACATTGTTGCTACAAGTTGCTGTGCTCAGCTGCTTTGGATTCAAAACCAGATGCTAGGCTATGGATTCAACTTCATGAGCACTCCTATCCACATTGACAACAACAGTGCTATCTCTATCACTGAAATTCTTGTGAAGCACTCCAAGACAAAGCACATTGATATTAGGTACCATTTCATTAGAGATATTCATGAGAAAAACCTGATTAAACTAATCAAGTTGACTCAGATGAACAATATGCTTATTTGTTCACTAAGGCTTTTGATGAACAAAAATTTAAATATCTTATTACAGCTATTGCGATGATAAACATTGATTAGTCTATCTCACTTGAAAAACCTTTTAGAAATGTGTAATGTCTTGTGTCAAAACAATCTAAGCCCTATTATAATAGGTTAAATTTCTAGGTATGGGTTTTTTCGAAGAGAAATTAACCTTTGGAAGATTTGTTTCATATCTTCCGAAGCTAAATTTCTCCAAAGGGAATTCTTCTCGGAAGTGTTTTAGTCTCGGAAGAAGCGATTGATTGAGTATCATATCTACTTCCAAAGCATACAAAACTCTCCATTCGGAAGACCTTCTTACTCTCGGAAGTAAATTTATTTACCTTTGGAAGAAATTTTTGGCTTTGGAAGAGAAAACCTTCGGAAATACTTTTACCTTCGGAATAAGACTTTGCTTTGTAATAGAAATTTTTGGGCCCACACAGTAAAAAGTAAAGATTTTCTTAATTATGTCAGAATTTTTTTAAATGGTTTTTAACCTTACCGCCACTATCACATCTTACCCCAAACCATCTTTTCACCTTATCCACAACCCCAAAAACAGCCATTTCACCCATTTAAATAATCCTGACTCTTCACTTTAATCTTTTTATCAAATTTACTGTCCAAAGCTTCCTTCACCCCAAATTCACTCTACTCAAACTTGTTTCCCTTGTTGTTTCTCACAATGGCACTCAACCCTCAACACAACCAAGTTGCACTCCTTGATTCTACCAAGGATGTTGACTTCTCAAACATCATTTCCTTTCTTAACCCAATGTACCTACTTTACTGCTCTGACTGTGAACCCCACCATTAACTTGAATAACATGGAAAATTCTGGGATAATGGTCAGATAGTACTCCTAAATGGTGTTAGGGTTATTAGGTCAAGCATGTCTAGACAGGAGTTAATCATTACTGAACAAGTCATCCGGGAGCGGGAGCATCTAGAGCTCCATGAAGAAGGTGCTCCTACTGAGTTCCCCAAATCAGACCTTGACGACACCTATATTCAAATAGGATATGGTGGAGATATGAATAAGTATATAGTTTATAAGTTCAATTTTTCTTATAACTGGAAGTTCCTACTTCATGTTGTTCTTCATTGTTTGTCGAACAAGTCTGGGGGATGGGATCAAATCCCATATGAACTGGGCTGCCCAGTTCATGGATTGGTGAAGAGTCTATACTTCAACTACTCAAGATTTGTGTTGACTAACCTTATCAGAAACCTTTAAAAGAACACATTCTTCATGTATCCAAGGTTCATCCAGCACATAATCAACTATTAGTTAGACCAGAGTAAGCTTGTCTATGCAGCTACTCTACATGTCCCTCAAATGAGGCTGACCATCTTCAAGATCTTGAAGAGAGTGTCAACCAACTTCACTGGAAGACAAACTGCACTTCTTCTAGGTACGATTAAGCTAATGGCTCTTGGTGATATTCCTGTTCACCCCACAGGTGATGAACCCACACTAGCAACTACCCCAATTTGCTAGATCTTCCTGCTTACCTTATCAAACACACATATCAAAGATGCAAACGAACCCTTGCTCAGTCTACTCTAATTGAGCAAGCCCCTCATGTTCAAACCAAAAAGGCTAAAGTGGAACCATAGGCTCCCACTCAGTCAGAGGTCTCACCATCCTTCTTATTTAACCTCAATATAGAATTTGAGTCTCCTCAGTCTCAATTCCCTGAGCCCCAAACCCATGCCACAAGCCCTCACGATAAGTCCCAACACTCTCCTGAGAAACCAAAAAGGGACAGCCCCACCAAAGGCTCAATGCCAATAGACATTGACCAACATCCCGGGTCAGTAGGCTTCACTTTCCTATCCTTTACTGACCTTTTAATCAGAACTAATAAGGAGATTATGTCTCTTCATGGCCATGAAGTTGATCCACAACACCTTCTATTGTATCAACAGAGCCTAGAGGGACCTCTTGTCTCTTGCACACATCAGTTCAAACCAACTGAGGTGAGTCCCACGGACGTGGAGGGGACTTATATAGATTCAGCCGCCACTACCGAAGGAAACTCATTGGATTCTTAGGCTAGTGGTGCCATCTCTAAGACTGAAGCTACAACAACCATGCCTTTTGATGACTCTGAAAGAGACATCCTTAGGCAAAGGAAACTAGGGTGCCAAGAAACCACATCTGGTGGTGAGGATGAACATACAAGGTATGTTACCTCATCTCCCCCTAATTCTTCAAAAGAAGATGAGGGAAGTATGCAACTCACCATTCAAGACCTACTTTCTAAAGTCTCAAGAATTGAATCAAAGGTTACGACTATAGAGGATAGGTCTGCCACTCAGCAATTTGAGATTGAAAATCTCAAGGCTCAACTAGCTAAGAAACATATTAAGAGATCTGTTGGAGCATATATAGTCATATATAGTGTGTCCGTCGCTTGTCGAATAGTCTAGGCTTAATGTAATACACCTGATATGTTGTAAACACATGAAACTGGGTCATTCGTAGGAGTATATGCGAATGAGACTCAGTCGTACGACTAAGCCATGCTAATGGACCAGCCGTGCGACTAAGAGATGCGATTGGGACATTCGTAAGACTGAACCATAAGAATGGTCCAGTCGTACGATTGAACCATACGCATGGTCCAGTCGTACGATTGGACCATACGCATGGTCCAGTCGTACGATTGGACCATACGCATGGTCCAATCACACGAATGGGCCCAGTCGCATCTGACATGGGTCGAGGCCTATGTATACCAGTTTTAATGTGTAGAGAGGAAGGGGGTTGAGATAGGAGTCTGCCCGGAGCCTAGGGCTGCCGGATGAGAGGGGAGATCATGCTCGATCTTCCCCTTGCCAAGAGTCTTGATTCTTATGTTGTAACGAACTTGTAATCGTTAGGTTTTATCAATGAAACCATTCAATTATAGTTCGTATTATTATTTGACTTTTTGTTTGTGTTGTTGTTTATCCTTCCGTCAATAACATGCTCGGATGTTTACCGATCCAGCGACTTCCCAATTGGTATCAGAGCCGGTTACTGCTGGAATGATCTAACAATCATTCTAGCAACCCGAGCTCTTGATTTCTAGATTGAATTTCAGATCTTGACGTTAAACCCACTTCGTGTTCTTCGTGTTTTGCTCAGATCTTGTTACGTGTGTTGCTTCTATGTTGAAATCGAATTCGAAACCACGTTCTTGTCACCCTTTCGAATCTGATGATGTCTACTTTGTTTCGGTTCATGTTGAATTCGTCAGATTAGGTTTTGGGCAGCCCTGGCGGCTGCAGATCTGAAAATCTGCGTGCAGATCCGTTCATGCGACTGGGCCATGCGAATGGACCATTCGTACGACTAGGCCATGCGAATGGACCATTCGTAAGACTGGACCATGCGAATTAGCCATTCGTACGACTGGACCAGTCGTATGTTCAGTCGTGCGACTGGACTGGTCGTATGTTCAATCGCACGAATGAGCCATCCGCATTGACTCATTCGCATTTGTTCCAGACTAAAAAAAAGAGTCTGGAACAGCTTCTTGCACGGATTTGAAGATGAGCAAAGCATATTCACCCAGAGGTTCGTTTGTCAAATAAGTTCGATGTGTACCCCATTATTCGTCGGATTTCCAGAATAGGTGAATGTAATTGGAACACGAAAGAGAGAAGAGAAGATGTCAGCAGTTGTTGCTGATGTTGTGGGGTAGTCAGGAGCATCTGACTACTTATGGGCCAATCAAGTTATATTTATCCGCACAGAATGGATTCTGCTTCTTAGGGGGAATCCTTGTATATAGAAAGTGAAGACGCAATCAGAAAGTGATGATGTGAACCGGTTTCCGATGATGAATCTTCGTGCGTGCTGATTTGGTTGATGTTGTCAGCTGTGGATTGGAACCTTCAACCTTTTGCCCAATACACCGTGTCAAGACGCAAGGAGAGCACAATGTCTATATATTGGGATATGCTGAATGTGAGGGGGAATTTGTGCAGGTGGTGATGTTAATCAGGTTAGCCTGTGTGAAGATTGAAGCAATGGAAAACTGTTCGTCTCCTGCACAGGCTCTGCTTCTTCCTCTTCTTCTTCGTCATCGGACAGAACCGTCTTAGTCTCGGGCTGTCTTCTTTCGCCCGTAGGTCTACTCCTTTCCCTTCTCTACCCTTCTCTACCCTTCTCTAACTGCCTTTATCACTTCGGTCACCACAGACGATAGGATCGTCTGCATGACTTGGTGCACTTCCTCCATAACTGACTCCTTCACTGAGGCTCTCAGGTTAGCACTCTCATCTCCGCCCTCTGGATGAGGGGTTTCTGGTTCTTCATGAACCACCTTTTCGGCCCTAGGCCTTCCTCTCGTAACCCGTGGCTCAGTACCACATCCGCCATCACGCGAAGCTTTAGATGATCTACCGCCGGCCATCCTCTAACTCACACTGAAAGATTTAAACACTAATACGGTCATTCAAGGAAAAGGCTCAGTTTATGGCAAGTATAGTAAGTCCCTAATTACAGTGGCCAATTGTGATTAGCCACTTACTTTACTCTTCATACCCCAAGCATTACCTGTCTTGACTACATCAGTATTTAAATCTACATACAACACATAACCACATACCATGCGCACGTAAGACCAATTAACTTTACGAAGATACCTGATGGCACGCAGCTACTCAAATTGGCATCCATTTCCCTTCCGTCCCATTCTCAGTTTAAGTTAAGGTTTATTTTGAAAATTTTTCCCATTTCACTTAAACTTTGACTTTGATACCAACTTGTAAGGCCCTATTCCCGGGACGCTTACAGCTGGTAAATCATCGCACATAAAACATATACTTTGCATTTAATCGTTAAAACATTGCAGCGGAAACATAAAACAAATGGCATTTCATTTGGACATAAAAACTTTTGCAAAATAATGCATCGTTTGTCGGTTACAAAATTTCATTGTTGTATTACATCACAAAAGCTTTATATAAACGGATGCCATCCAAAAGAGCTGAGCAACTGCCTCGTGCCATCCTCAGCAACATTACCTGCCAACTGGAAACACATAAAAGTTAGTGTTGCTGAGTGAGTTCTAGTTTTATAACAAAACATACTTTACATTTGTTCGTGATCATACAGCGTACGCACATACAGATAATATAATTACTATCTTCTTTAATCTTTCATGCGTCATTCTTTACTTTTCCTTTCTGTCAACCATAAACCCTTCCGCATTTGATTTGCTTCATCCGCATTGGTCATCCGCATTGGACTTACTCATCTGCATTTCCCAGACTTAGTCAAATGCTCTTCCACATTGACTTCATCCGCATTTCCCAGACTTAGTCAAATGCTCATCCGTATTGACTTCATCCGTATTTCCCAGACGTAGTCAAATGCTCATCCGCATTGACTTCATCCACATTGACTTACCCATTCTTTAATGTTCATTCGCATTACCCCTTTCCATCCGCATTTACTTCCAAACACTTAGGCAGATTTGAAAACTTAACCAGGGGTTTAAACATCATATTCGATTTCCATGCACCATTCATCATGTTCTAAGCTTAAATCTTACCCTCTAAGCCTTAGAAACACAATCATACTTCATCAATCATGAACATAGTCACACATCACATCATAACATCATCATACACACATTCAAGCATACGGGTCCGAAACCCAGCTATATAAAAACATACATTCATGCATTTCCAACCCAAAATCAGTTAAAAACCAGTAAAAGAGGGGTCCTAGAACTCACCTTTGCAGCTCTTGAGTATGGCTTCCTCCAAACTCGTTTGCAAATTGAATTCAACCGTTAAGAAACCCACTAAAAACGTACTCGAACACATACAAACACACATAAGCAATAACCCGAGGATAAGACCAGTCAAGAACACCATAAAAGCATGAATTCTTACCTCGAATTCGAATTCCTTCAAGTTCTTCCTTCAATGCCGAGAATTTGCTGTTCTTTCTCTCTCTAAAACCCGAATATCAATGGTGTATGTGACATATGGGCGGCCATACCACCTTTACACCCACTTTTCAAACATTTAGTCCTTTTGGATACTTTTTACCCCTAGACTTGGGTTTTATTTCTTTTCTCTTCTTTTCTTTCATTTTATTCTTATTTCTTGTCTAGAAAAATAGCCGGGTGTTATAATAATTGAGTTAAAGACTTATACTATATAGGGGTGAAAGTGTACGTGTTGAAACGTATGGGTTCAACTATGAATAATTTGTTGATGACAAAGCCATTGCACTAATATAAGTGATATTATAAATAGAGTACATTACACGGATCAAACGACTGTTAATTGTATAACAAAACAACCACTAACACTCCACCAGAACAACAAACCCACTAGACCAGAACACCAAACCCACCGCATGACATCCTCCAATTGTATAATCCATAACCAGACCTTCGATTACTCCAATTGGAGATACCATCAACAGATCCAACACCATAAACACATCCAAAATATGGAAATACATCTTCTAGAAAAAAACCCATATGGAACGACCAAAGACCCAGAGAAGAAGAACAATAAGAAAAAGAAAGAACACACCAGTGGCTCCAATGGCAACACTAGTGGTGGTGTTTTGACGGGTATGACAGAGCTGAATATTAAGTTATGGTTGTTTTCTAGAAGTAGATTAGTGGGGAACGATGGTAGTAGGCCGTGGACGATGGCAGGAAACCAGAAAGTAAGCAGCGCACATGTTCTAGGAGCAACCCTACCTGCGATAAGCACCGAAAGTGGCCCACCAGGCCCGGTCGAACTGAGGCTCATTTGGATCAGAGTAGTCCAGACTCGTAAGCTAAACAGTCAGCCGGATCAAACAATAAGGTGTTGAACCTTGATGTTCCAACGTGTATTGGTTATAGGTAGTGTACATATACGTGGCGAGGAGCGATGATGGAGTGGTGGTGGTGGTTGAGATGTGGTTGAATAAGGAAGAAGAAGGGTAAAATGATCATTTTACAGCTACTTAACAAAATAATTAACGGCCGTTTGACCCAAGGACAGAATGTGTTATATTTTTTCAAACCTTAGGACTAAACCTGTAATTTTTAAATACGAGGGATGAATGGTGAAATTTGAGCAAACCTTAGGGACAATTTGTGTAATTTACTTTTATAAATATCAAGTTTTAAATATAATTTTTTTCTATAAGTTTTAAAATTAAGTTCTTACACAAAACCAAAGACATCTTTTTTCTATAATTTTAGGCGGGTTTGTTATTTGGGGTGTTTTTGTGAAACATCTAAAAAAATAAAAACATTTTTTGAGACACTACTTTACGTGGTTAAAAACTGTTATAAGATTCATTTTAAGATGATAATAAGAAATCTAAAAACATCAAATTTACTAAACACTTATCTTAAAACCCCATAAAATCTTTCTAATAGTGAAACTCAAAAACACAAAAATACCTGCTAAATCATCAACAATTTTTATATTAAAATAAAATATGTAGAGAGAGAGTATTATTATTTTTTTTATTTTTTAATATAATCAACCTTTTTGGCCAACCTCTTGCCACATGTCTTGTTTTTTCAAATTCATCCAGGTGAATTTTCAATTCAAAAACTAAAACCCCAAATAGGAAGAATCATAAAACAATCATGTTTACAATATAAATCGATTAAAACATACTATTGGAGATGGTCTAATCATTTGTAAAGAGCATAACTATACTAATAACCTAGTATTTATTGACTTGTAGTCTTTGTTATGGGTATTGACGTGGTTGCTTTGTTGCTGCAATTGGAAAAGTCATTGAAACTAAGTTGTTGCCATGCACTACATTTATATCGATGACAAATCATATAGTGTCAGAATATGGTTGTCTTAGAATTTTTTCTCTCGATAAAATATAAATATTTAATTAACTATTTTGACCTTTAGAGACGACTTGTTGGGTCGTCCCAAAAGTAATTTTTGAATTAAAAGTAAATATTAGTTAAGTTCTAATCTAATTTACAGGGACGGCACATCAATTTTATATATTTTTCAAGTTTTTGACTACTAAGTATAAAAACAAGACGGTAAATGTTCACAATTTAAATAAAATTAAGATTCTAATAGGAATTACCATAATTAATATAAGACACTTGAATGTTGGTTTCATTCAATTGTTATATGGGATGGTCAAGACTCAATCAAGGATCGAATCGCAAATATAAAAAAATCTAGAGTTCCTGTCTAGTTATAGAACTCAACTGTGTTCCATTCCATTGGTGAGCGATATGGGAGCACACCACAAAGAGGGAGGCTAAACTTAAATGAGTATGAACTAAGGCCCAAATAATTGCCTAGGCAACGGTTTAAAGATAAGGTTCCTAGTGCTTCGCAAATTGCATGAATTTGAACAAGATTGATCGTATTATGGTTTACAGCCACCTACTCAATCCTTGGACTGCCGCAATGCTCACTGCTCACTTTGGATGTGGTGTGGCCACTCGCCCACTCCCCTATTATGTTATCAACTTCTACAACTGATTTTGGTCCTAATCCCTTCAAATTTCTAATCATATTGGTTATCTAACCCTAAAATTGATGGGTTAGTTAAGGAGGATATTGTATCAGTTGATTTGATGAGTCCCCAGGACTTGGTGCTAATGAATAAACTTAGATCGATCAAAGGTTTAAACAATGGTTGAGTAAAGAAAAGGAGTTAGAAAACAGGCATTGTAACAATCTATTGAAGTAATGCTCCTATGTTAAAAATTTTGGCAGAATCAGGATTGTAGGATCGGTTGTGTCACTAAACACTTGGTTTTCTCTCAAACTCACTTACACTCATATGGTTATGATGAAGCAGGATCTCTCAAAGAGTTAATTATAATATAATAAGTAACTAAGAAAACGTAAGTAATTTCAAGGTACTTGTATATATTACTTCTCAACTCAAAGTTTACCAGACTCTGACAAGCATGATACAAGAGTTACAATGAGAAACTATATATACTATCACCTACAGCCGGTTATATTTGATACCAGTTGAAATCCTATAACTAAAACAGATACTACAAAGCTATAGTTAAGGTATCTTAGATAATTTCTTATCTAAGATATGGTAGTCATGACATGTCCATGACTTACCTTTTGTCACCAACTAAAGTTCAACTGTACTAACAAATAATGTAAACAGTGGATAAAGTATGGTCAACTACATGGCCTTTTGGGAAAACGCCATGTAGTATCAGAGGTCTGCAGCGGAGTGTCAGAGACCTACTTATGTTCACTGTCCAAATCAGCACTTCAAAGGTTAATTGGCTTCGGAAGAACAAGTTCTCCAAAGCCTTTTACTTCGGAAAGGGTTAATTCTTCTGTGGCTGGGGAATTCTACTTCGGAAGTCTTGTCTTTGATTCTTCTAAGTCTTTCAGAAAGAAGACTTTGTCTTAGGAGTTGGAACTTTCCTTTGGAAGTTGATTTTGCACTTTGTCTTCGGAAGAACTGCATTTCCTTCGGAAGTTCCACCTTAGCTTCGGAAGTCCTTTATAAGTTGCACCAAGAATAGTCTAAGTGTTTGGTTTTGGTTGCACCAGCCTTCTAGATCCAACAAACTCCCCCTAGGCCGATGCTACCAAAAACCTCACTTACTTCTACTTCTCATGACTTCTTGCACAAGGGGCGGAGATTTTTTTCTGTTTCTTTGTTGTGTCCAGAGCTTGTGTTGAGAAGTCTATGCAAGTCATTAGTGGATAGAAGATCTAGTCTATCATCTCTTAATGACATGCACCTTTTGTTGTGCCCCCCTGAAAAGAGTTAGTTACGAGAGTTATAGTCATACTCCTATCTAACAATGGATTCAAGTTTAGGATCTACAACCATTTGAAGAAAGGCTTTGCCTTTGGTTGTTTATCCCTTCCTCTCATCCTCCTCTTTCAGTTTTAACTCCTCTTCAATCCTTTTCCTAGCTGTTAGCTCAGCTAAGTGAAGGCTGCTCAGGTGACTTCTGATATGGGCAGCTACCTCAGAGTTATAAGGGTTGGAGAATGGCTTCTCTACAAACTCAACAATATCAAATCTGCTCAAGTGTAGCAGAGATGAGGTATTAAGTATGTTCAACTTGCCATTCTCTCTCTCAACAACAAAGTTGTGAGAAGAGTCTTCTAACCTCCATCGGATAATCTTCTTTCTAGGCACGAGGGGTTTGCTAGGTACTTTGTCTCCCTTCTTGATATCAAACAGAGTCACCAGCTTCCTTCTTAGCTTCTTCACTTTATCATTTAGTGAATCAGAGTTGAGGCCCAAGGAGTTTAACCCCTGGTCTAATGTTGCCTAGGAAGATCAAGGAATTGATCTTTTGTGAGGGAACATGAGGATCCTCAGTAGAAGTCAGCTTGATAAAATCCTCCTCACCAGAGATGTCACTCAAAGTTATGCATTTGTTGAGCTTCATCTTAATCTCCTTAAATTCTTCTAAGGAGAGATGTTTTAAAAGGCTGAGGGGATGGCCTGCATGGTTGTTAGGTAGGTGGAGGTGTTTGGCTTCTGGGTAGTGTTTTTTGGTTGAAGTATAATTTGAGGTGGTTATGGTGATGAGGTAGGTATGGTGGTTGGTGTAGGTTCAGGGGTGTAAGGTTAAAAAATGGGCTCAGTTTTGATAGGGAAAGGAAATGGGAAAGGTTGGGGTTGGGGTTGAGTTTGGGTTGTAGGTTGGGGTTGAGGTGTTGGTTTGAAGATCATCCCTTGTCCCCTTCTATACATCTCTTTCCTTTTTCCCAAGAGAATGTTAGCCTTGATGTCACTAACATGTCGCTGGAGTATCTTTTCAGACATGGGTCCCATTTGCCTACAAGGAAAGCCATGAGCCCAGAGATAGTCCTTCATCCAGACTTTTCACTATTTCTTATAGAAATGACCCCAACTTCTTCTTCCTTTCTCTTCTTCTCCCTCATCTTCTCTTTTGCAGCTTTCTTCCTCTCTTCTCTTGCTAATCCTACTCTTTGTTGAAGTGCCATAGGATCGTGTCATTGTTATGTGAAGATAGTCTCAAAGAGAGAAACCCCTAAAGGTTAAGAAAGTTATCCTTTCCCTCTAAGCTGCTATCAACTTCCTTTTCTTCCTTTCTTTTTCCTCCTCTAAGGCCAACCTGTGCTTCCTCCTTTCTCTTAATCTATAGCATGGTTGCTTTTATTAGCTCTACTAACTCCTCTAGTGGTAGCGATGAGTAATCAGTGACAGCTCCAAGCTTGATGAGCTGTCAATGATCTCCACCCTCTTTTGGTTGACTGCTCCTGGTTGGTTGCAGCTACTTTGGTACTAGTAGCTAGCAACTTCCAAGTTGGAAGTCTACCAATTCTTTTAAGTTTCCGATCCTCTCTCCTCCTAAAGCTCTTCCGCATCATATTCCTTGCCTTTTACATATTTGGAAGTGCTAGACTTTGGTGGTTCTTGGATGGAGGGTCAGATTAAGGAATGTGGATGGAGATAGTGAAGGTTGTTTGAGGGGTCGGTTGAGAAAGCTCACATAGATTAAGAGAAAGGAGGAAGCAGCAAGGTTGGCCTTAGAGGAGGAAAAAGAAAGGAAGAAAAAGGAAGTTGATATGCAGCTTAGGAGGGAAAGGATAACTTTCTTAACCTTTAGGGGTTTCTCTCTTTGAGAACTATCTTCACATAACAATGACACGATCCTATGGCACTTCAACAAAGAGTAGGATCAGCAAGAGAAAGAGAGGAAGAAAGCTGCAAAAGAGAAGATGAGGGAGAAGAAGAGAAAGGAAGAAGAAGTTAGGGTCATTTCTACCAAGAAGATAGTGAAAAGGTCTGGATGAAGGACTATCTCTGGGCTCATGGCTTTCCTTGTAGGCAAATGGGACCTATGTCTGAAAAGATACTCCAGCGACATGTTAGTGACATCAAGGCTAACATTCTCTTGGGAAAAAGGAAAGAGATGTATAGAAGGGGACAAGGGATGATCTTCAAACCAACACCTCAACCCCAACCTACAACCCAAACTCAACCCCAACCTCAACCCCAAACTTTCCCATTTCCTTTCCCTATCAAAACTGAGCCCATTTTTTAACCTTACACCCCTAAACCTACACCAACCACCATACCTACCTCATCACCATAACCACCTTAACTTATTATCCTTCAACCAAAAACACTACCCAGAAGCCAAACACCTCCACCTACCTAACAACCATGCAGGCCATCCCCTCAGCCTTTTAAACATCTCTCCTTAGAAGAATTTAAGGAGATTAAGATGAAGCTCAACAAATGCATAACTTGAGAGACATCTATGGTGAGGAGGATTTTATCAAGCTGACTTCTACTGATGGATCCTCATGTTCCCTCACAAAAGATCAATTCCTTGATCTTCCTAGAGCAACATTAGACCAGGCTGTTAAACTCCTTGGGCCTCAACTCTGATTCACTAAATGATAAGTGAAGAAGCTAAGAAGGAAGCTGGTGACTCTGTTTGATATCAAGAAGGGAAACAAAAAGTACTAGCAAAACCCTCGTGCCTAGAAAGAAGATTATCCGATGGAGGTTAGAAGACTCTTCTCACAACTTTGTTGTTGAGAGAGAGAATGGCAAGTTGAACATACTTAATACCTCATCTTGTACACTTGAGCAGATTTGATATTGTTGAGTTTGTAGAGAACCATTCTCCAACCTATAACTCTGAGGTAGATGCCCACATCAGAAGTCACCTGAGCAGCCTTCAGTTAGCTGAGCTAACAGCTAGGAAAAGGATTAAAGAGGAGTTAAAACTGAAATAGGAGGATGAGAGGAAGGGATCAACAACCAAAGGCAAAGCCTTTCTTCAAATGGTTGTAGATCCTAAACTTGAATCCATTGTTAGATAGGAGTATGACTATAACTCTCGTTAACTAACTCTTTTCAGGGGGCACAACAAAAGGTGCATGTCATTAAGAGTGATAGACTAGATCTCCTATCCACTAATGACTTGCATAGACTTCTCAACACAAGCTCCGGACACAACAAAGAAACAGAAAAATATCTCCCGCCCCTTGTGCAAAAAGTCATGAGAAGTAGAAGTAAGTGAGGTTTTGGTAGCATCGGCCTAGGGGGAGTTTGTTGGATCTAGAAAGGCTGGTGCAACCAAAACCAAACACTTAGACTATTCTTGGTGCAACTTATAAAGGACTTCCGAAGCTAAGTGTGGAACTTCCGAAGGAAATGCAGTTCTTCCGAAGACAAAGTGCAAAATCAACTTCCAAAGGAAAAGTTCCAACTTCCTAAGACAAAGTCTTCTCTTCTGAAGTTCAAGACTTAGAAGAATTCAAAGACAATGACTTCCGAAGTAGAATTCCCCAAGCCACAGAAGAATTAACCTCTTCCGAAGTAAAAGGCTTTGGAAGAACTTGTTCTTCCGAAGCCAATTAACCTTTGAAAGATGCTGATATGGACCAATGAACATAAGTATGGTCTCTGACACTCCGCTGCAGACCTCTGATACTACATGGCGTTTTCCCAAAAGGCCATGTAGTTGACCATACTTTATTCCACTGTTTACATTTATTTGTTAGTACAGTTGCCAACTTTAGTTGGTGACAAAAGGTAAGTCATGGACATGTCATGACTACCATATCTTAGATAAGAAATTATCTAAGATACCTTAACTATAGCTTTGTAGTATCTGTTTTAGTTATAGGATTTAAACTGGTATCAAAGTATAACCGGCTGTAGGTGATAGTATATATAGTTTCTCATTGTAACTCTTGTATCATGCTTGTCAGAGTCTGGTAAACTTTGAGTTGAGAAGTAATATATACAAGTACCTTGAAAATTACTTACGTTTTCTTAAGTTACTTATTATATTATAATTAACTCTTTGAGAGATCCTGCTTCATCATAACCATATGAGTGTAAGTGAGTTTGAGAGAGAAAACCAAGTGTTAGTGACACAACCGATCCTACAATCCTGATTCTGCCAAAATTTTTAACATAGGAGCATTACTTCAATAGATGTTACAATGCTGTTTCTAACTCCTTTTCTTTACTCAACCATTGTTAAACCTTTGATCGATCTAAGTTTATTCATTAGCACCAAGTCCTGGGGACTCATCAAATCAACTGATACAATATCCTCCTTAACTAACCATCAATTTTAGGGTTAGATAACCAATATGATTAGAAATTTGAAGGGATTAGGACCAAAATCAGTTGTAGAAGTTGATAACATAATAGGGGAGTGGGCGAGGTGGCCACACCACATCCAAAGTGAGCAGTGAGCATTGCGGCAGTCCAAGGATTGAGTAGGTGGCTGTAAACCATAATACGATCAATCTTGTTCAAATTCATGCAATTTGCGAAGCACTAGGAACCTTATCTTTAAACCGTTGCCTAGGCAATTATTTGGGCCTTAGTTCATACTCATTTAAGTTTAGCCTCCCTCTTTGTGGTGTGCTCCCATATCGCTCACAATGGAATGGAACACAGTTGAGTTCTATAACTAGACAGGAACTCTAGATTTTTTTATATTTGCGATTCGATCCTTGATTGAGTCTTGACCATCCCATATAACAATTGAATGAAACCAACATTCAAGTGTCTTATATTAATTATGGTAATTCCTATTAGAATCTTAATTTTATTTAAATTGTGAACATTTACCGTCTTGTTTTTATACTTAGTAGTCAAAAACTTGAAAAATATATAAAATTGATGTGCCGTCCCTGTAAATTAGATTAGAACTTAACTAATATTTACTTTTAATTCAAAAATTACTTTTGGGACGACCCAACAAGTCGTCTCTAAAGGTCAAAATAGTTAATTAAATATTTATATTTTATCGAGAGAAAAAATTCTAAGACAACCATATTCTGACACTATATGATTTGTCATCGATATAAATGTAGTGCATGGCAACAACTTAGTTTCAATGACTTTTCCAATTGCAGCAACAAAGCAACCACGTCAATACCCATAACAAAGACTACAAGTCAATAAATACTAGGTTATTAGTATAGTTATGCTCTTTACAAATGATTAGACCATCTCCAATAGTATGTTTTAATCGATTTATATTGTAAACATGATTGTTTTTATGATTCTTCCTATTTGGGGTTTTAGTTTTTGAATTGAAAATTCACCTGGATGAATTTGAAAAAACAAGACATGTGGCAAGAGGTTGGGCCAAAAAGGTTGATTATATTAAAAAATAAAAAAAATAATAATACTCTCTCTCTACATATTTTATTTTAATATAAAAATTGTTGATGATTTAGCAAGGTATTTTTGTGTTTTTGAGTTTCACTATTAGAAAGATTTTATGGGGTTTTAAAGATAAGTGTTTAGTAAATTTGATGTTTTTAGATTTCTTATTATGATCTTAAAATGAATCTTATAACAGTTTTTAACCACGTAAAGTAGTGTCTCAAAAAATGTTTTTATTTTTTTAGATGTTTCACAAAAACACCCCAAATAACAAACCCGCCTAAAATTATAGAAAAAAGATGTCTTTGGTTTTGTGTAAGAACTTAATTTTAAAACTTATAGAAAAAAATTATATTTAAAACTTGATATTTATAAAAGTAAATTACACAAATTGTCCCTAAGGTTTGCTCAAATTTCACCATTCATCCCTCGTATTTAAAAATTACAGGTTTAGTCCTAAGGTTTGAAAAAATATAACACATTCTGTCCTTGGGTCAAACGGCCGTTAATTTATTTTGTTAAGTAGCTGTAAAATGATCATTTTACCCTTCTTCTTCCTTATTCAACCACATCTCAACCACCACCACCACTCCATCATCGCTCCTCGCCACGTATATGTACACTACCTATAACCAATACACGTTGGAACATCAAGGTTCAACACCTTATTGTTTGATCCGGCTGACTGTTTAGCTTACGAGTCTGGACTACTCTGATCCAAATGAGCCTCAGTTCGACCGGGCCTGGTGGGCCACTTTCGGTGCTTATCGCAGGTAGGGTTGCTCCTAGAACATGTGCGCTGCTTACTTTCTGGTTTCCTGCCATCGTCCACGGCCTACTACTATCGTTCCCCACTAATCTACTTCTAGAAAACAACCATAACTTAATATTCAGCTCTGTCATACCCGTCAAAACACCACCACTAGTGTTGCCATTGGAGCCACTGGTGTGTTCTTTCTTTTTCTTATTGTTCTTCTTCTCTGGGTCTTTGGTCGTTCCATATGGGTTTTTTTCTAGAAGATGTATTCCATATTTTGGATGTGTTTATGGTGTTGGATCTGTTGATGGTATCTCCAATTGGAGTAATCGAAGGTCTGGTTATGGATTATACAATTGGAGGATGTCATGCGGTGGGTTTGGTGTTCTGGTCTAGTGGGTTTGTTGTTCTGGTGGAGTGTTAGTGGTTGAGATGGGGTAGAATGAGGAAGAAGAAGGGCAAAATAGTCACTTCATAGCTATTTAAGTGGATAAATTAACAGTCGTTTGATCCGTGTAATGTACTCTATTATAATATCACTTATATTAGTGCAATGGCTTTGTCATCAACAAATTATTCATAGTTGAACCCATACGTTTCAACACGTACACTTCACCCCTATATAGTATAAGTCTTTAACTCAATTATTGAACACTCGGCTATTTTTCTAGACAAGAAATAAGAATAAAATGAAAGAAAAGAAGAGAAAAGAAATAAAACCAAGTCTAGGGGTAAAAAGTATCCAAAAGGACTAAATGTTTGAAAAGTGGGTGAAAAGGTGGTATGGCCGCCCATATGTCACATACACCATTGATATTCGGGTTTAGAGAGAGAAAGAACAGCAAATTCTCGGCATTGAAGGAAGAACTTGAAGGAATTCGAATTCGAGGTAAGAATTCATGCTTTTATGGTGTTCTTGACTGGTCTTATCCTCGGGTTATTGCTTATGTGTGTTTGTATGTGTTCGGGTACGTTTTTAGTGGGTTTCTTAACGGTTGAATTCAATTTGCAAACGAGTTTGGAGGAAGCCATACTCAAGAGCTGCAAAGGTGAGTTCTAGGACCCCTCTTTTACTGGTTTTTAACTGATTTTGGGTTGGAAATGCATGAATGTATGTTTTTATATAGCTGGGTTCGGGACCCGTATGCTTGAATGTGTGTATGATGATGTTATGATGTGATGTGTGACTATGTTCATGATTGATGAAGTATGATTGTTTCTAAGGCTTAGAGGGTAAGATTTAAGCTTAGAACATGATGAATGGTGCATGGAAATCGAATATGATGTTTAAACCCACTGGTTAAGTTTTCAAATCTGCCTAAGTGTTTGGAAGTAAATGCGGATGGAAAGGGGTAATGCGAATGAACATTAAAGAATGGGTAAGTCAATGTGGATGAAGTCAATGCGGATGAGCATTTGACTACGTCTGGGAAATACGGATGAAGTCAATACGGATGAGCATTTGACTAAGTCTGGGAAATGCGGATGAAGTCAATGTGGAAGAGCATTTGACTAAGTCTGGGAAATGCAGATGAGTAAGTCCAATGCGGATGACCAATGCGGATGAAGCAAATCAAATGCGGATGAAGTAAATCCAATACGGATGAACTATAGCAAATGCGGATGAACTATAGCAAATGCGGATGAACACTTAGAAAATTCTGACTTTTGAGAGAAAAAGGAGTCATATAGGCTTTGACCTAGGAGAATCCTGGGGGTTATGAAAGTTGACTTTTGAGGTCATAGATGGTATAGGGCATGTATGATATGTGATTGATGCTTATGATGGTGATGATGATGATATTGCATGGTTATACATGATGTATGTTATGTATGATGGAGCTCTGCATGATGATGTATGAATGTATGTTTATGTTCCTTGTGATTATGTATGTTTATCTTTCCTATGACTTTACGTGTTATAATAATGAATGAACGAAGTATTATGTAAAGTAAAGTGAAAGATATGAAAGAGGAACATGAAAGTAAGAATGCATGCATTAACAAGTAATGAAAGTAATGATAGTCTTGTAAGCATGGCATGCATTCGGGGTCTTTCCATGTGATTGACCATTTGCATAGAACTATTGCTGCATACCTTAGGTACTGTGACCACGAGGTGCGATGCACTGTTATAGAAGGTCTATGAGAGGCCTAGGTCCAGAACCATGAATAGAAAGGTATGCTTATGGAAATGGTACATTTACATTCATACCTTAGGTACTGTGACCATGAGGTGCGATGCACCGTTATGGAAGGTCTATGAGAGGCCTAGGCCCAGAACCATGAACAGAAAGGTATTTCATAGTGAACCTAAACTTCACCTTATGTACTGTGACCATGAGGTGCGATGCACCGTTATAGAAGGTCTATGAGAGGCCTAGGTCCAGAACCATGAACAGAAAGGTATTGCATAGTGAACCTAAACTTCACCTTAGGTACTATGACCACGAGGTGCGATGCACCGTTATAGAAGGTCTATGAGAGGCCTAGGTCTAGGACCATGAACAGAAAGGTATTGTATAGTAAACCTAAACTTTACCCTAGGTACTGTGACCACGAGGTGCAAAGCACCGTTGTAGAAGGTCTATGATGGGCCTAGGTTCAGTACCATGAACAGAAGGGAAGGGTTTATGGTTGACAGAAAGGAAAAGTAAAGAATGACGCATGAAAGATTAAAGAAGATAGTAATTATATTATCTGTATGTGCGTACGCTGTATGATCACGAACAAATGTAAAGTATGTTTTGTTATAAAACTAGAACTCACCCAGCAACGCTAACTTTTATGTGTTTCCAGTTGGCAGGTAATGTTGCTGAGGATGGCACGAGGCAGTTGCTCAGCTCTTTTGGATGGCATCCGTTTATATAAAGCTTTTGTGATGTAATACAACAATGAAATTTTGTAACCGACAAACGATGCATTATTTTGCAAAAGTTTTTATGTCCAAATGAAATGCCATTTGTTTTATGTTTCCGCTGCAATGTTTTAACGATTAAATGCAAAGTATATGTTTTATATGCGATGATTTACCAGCTGTAAGCGTCCCGGGAATGGGGCCTTACAAGTTGGTATCAGAGCCAAAGTTTAAGTGAAATGGGAAAAATTTTCAAAATAAACCTTAACTTAAACTGAGAATGGGACGGAAGGGAAATGGATGCCAATTTGAGTAGCTGCGTGCCATCAGGTATCTTCGTAAAGTTAATCGGTCTTACGTGCGCATGGTATGTGGTTATGTGTTGTATGTAGATTTAAATACTGATGTAGTCAAGACAGGTAATGCTTGGGGTATGAAGAGTAAAGTAAGTGGCTAATCACAATTGGCCACTGTAATTAGGGACTTACTATACTTGCCATAAACTGAGCCTTTCCTTGAATGACCGTATTAGTGTTTAAATCTTTCAGTGTGAGTTAGAGGATGGCGGCGGTAGATCATCTAAAGCTTCGCGTGGTGGCGGATGTGGTACTGAGCCACGGGTTACGAGAGGAAGACCTAGGGCCGAAAAGGTGGTTCATGAAGAACCAGAAACCCCTCATCCAGAGGGCGGAGATGAGAGTGCTAACCTGAGAGCCTCAGTGAAGGAGTCAGTTATGGAGGAAGTGCACCAAGTCATGCAGACGATCCTACCGTCTGTGGTGACCGAAGTGATAAAGGCAGTTAGAGAAGGGGAGAGAAGGGAAAGGAGTAGACCTACGGGCGAAAGAAGACAGCCCGAGACTAAGACAGTTCTGTCCGATGACGAAGAAGAAGAGAAAGAAGCAGAGCCTGTGCAGGAGACGGTACGAGGCTGTAACTACAGCGTGTTTATGAGATGCAAGCCCCCTACTTTTGATGGTAACGGCACTACAGCTGCTGGTCACCGGTGGGTGAGGGAAATGGGGGTTGTTCTTGATATCAGCGAGTGTCGTGAAGATCAAAAGGTGAAGTTCGCTACCTATTCTTTTGTGGATTCGGCTCTGTGGTTATGGGACAACATTGTCCAAGCCGAGGGTAGCAGGGCCATCGGGAGGATGAGATGGTCTGAGCTGAAAAAGTTAGTGATTGAGGAGTTTTGTCCTCATCAAGAAATGGACAAGGTCGAAAGGGAGTTCCTGCAACTGGGGGCAGGAACTATGACGCACCAACAGTACACCACAAAATTCAACGAAATGGCACATCTGGTGTCGAATCAGGTGACACCTCTGTCTCGAAAGATCAAGAGGTACATTCAGGGATTGCTAGCGGATATTCGCAGGCACATGATTACTGCCCGACCGAGCACGTTTAGGTCGGTGGTGGATTTGGCAGGAAGGTTATATGACGAAAGAGGTGTAGTGGTGGTGGCTGAAGGTAGTCAGGAGGGTGGAGGTGATAGAAACTGGAATGGGAAGAGGTTTGGTCGGGGTGATGTCTCGACGGGTAAAAAGAAGGCACGGGTGGACGACCGCCGTGTGGTCGCGTCGGGTGCGAGTACGAAGAAGTGTGGTAGGTGTGGGAGAGAACATAGTGAGGAATGCAGGTTGGGGTGAATGTATGCTTCAAAGGTGGGAAGCCGGGGCATATAGCCAAGGACTGTCGTACGGTCTGGTGTTTTAATTGTGGCATGGAGGGCCACGTGAACACGGATTGTAAGAAGCCCAGGGCTGAGAGTTCTAGGGTGAAGAAAACTGGAGGTGAAGGACCAAGGGCGAGTGCCAAGCATTCACGATGACACAAGAGGAGGCTAGGACAGACCCTGACGTTGTGTCCGGTACGTTTCTAGTGAACCAAACTTTAGCTTCCGTGCTATTTGTTTCGGGTGCTAGTAAAAGTTTATTTCTGCTGCTTTCTGTGCTAAACTACTGTTAGTAGTAGTAGACGTGTTGATGCACCCTCGATGTAGAAACTGCCATAGGTAAGTCTACCAGAATCTCTGAGATGATAGAGGGTTGTGACGTGGAACTAGAGGGTCATAATTTCCGGTTAGACCCTTCGTAATGGCCTTAGGCGGTTTCAAGTTGGTTCTTGGGATGGATTGGTTAGCAGACTTCAAGGCGCACATTATGTGTCGCAAGAAGATGATTCAGCTATTAGCGCTGACGGGAGTTCGGTGACGGTTTATGGTGATCGGGTCACGACAATTCCGAAGGTGATTTCGATGGCGGTGGCAGGAAAGTGTATGAGGCGTGGATGTAGCGCCTACTTGGCTTATGTAAAGGATGTAGATATGCCAACACCACAACTGTCTGATGTACCGGTTGTGTGTGACTTTCCAGACGTGTTCCTAGAAGACTTACTAGGAGTACCACCTGACAGAGAGATTGTATTTCAGATTGATTTGATATCGAGTGCCCAACCTGTTGCCAAGGCACCGTATCGGTTAGCTCCGACGAAGATGAATGAGCTGATGGAGTAGTTGCAAGAGCTGCTTCATAAGGGGTTCATCGGACCGAGTATCTCTCCTTGGGGTGCTCCGGTCCTGTTTGTGAAGAAGAAAGACGGTAGTATGAGGATGTGTATTGACTACCGTGAGCTGAACAAGTTGACGGTGAAGAACCACTACCCCTTACCAAGAATCGATGATTTGTTTGATCAGCTTCAAGGTGCCAGTTGGTTCTCAAGAATAGACCTTCGATCGGGCTATCATCAGCTTAAAGTGAAGGAGTAGGATATCCCTAAAACAGCTTTCCGTACGCGCTATGGTCACTACGAGTTTCTTGTCATGTCTTTTGGTTTGACCAACGCGCCAGCTGCTTTTATGGATCAGATGAATCGAGTGTGTCGGCCGATGCTGGATAAATCAGTGATTGTGTTCATTGATGATATCCTTATTTATTCGAAAAGCAAGGATGAGCATGCCAGTCACATTCGGGCGGTTTTGGAGACGTTGAGAAAGGAGAAGCTGTACGCCAAATTCTCCAAGTGCGCATTTTGGTTGCGTGAGGTTCAATTCTTGGGTCATGTGGTTAACCCCAATGGAATCATGGTGGACCCGGAAAAGGTGGAGGCGGTTATGTAATGGAAGTCTCTAAAGACGCCATCCGAGATTCGCAGTTTCTTGGGTTTGGCGGGTTACTACAGGATATTCATTCAAGACTTCTCCAAGATCGCTTCTCCACTAACCAAGTTGACCCGAAAAGATGTGAAGTTTGTATGGGGTCAAGTTCAAGAGAAGGTGTATGAAGAATTGAAGGCGAGATTGACTCAAGCTCCTGTTCTGTCATTACCCAACGGAAGCGAAGACCTGGTAGTCTATTCTGATGCTTCCTACTCAGGGTTGGGGTGTGTGTTAATGCAGAGAGGAAAGGTTATAGCATATGCATCCCGACAATTGAAGGTTCATGAGGTCAACTACCCTACTCATGACTTGGAGCTAGCAGTCGTGGTTTTTGCACTAAAGATTTGGAAGCACTATCTTTACGGTACGAAGTGTACCATCTTAACTGACCACAAGAGTTTGAAGTACTTCTTTGAGCAGAAGGACCTGAACATGAGACAAAGAAGATGGTTGGAGCTCATAAAAGACTATGATTGCGAGATCCACTACCATCCGGGCAAAGCTAACGTGGTAGCCGATGCCCTTAGCCGAAAGTAGAGGCCCGAACCGATTCTGGTGAAAGCATATCAGCTGATCATGACCTCTGATGTGATGAAACAAGTTAAATAGTTTCAAGATGAGGCACTGAAAGAAGACCATCTTAACTCTGAGAGAATGAGGGGTCTGGTCGCGGGATTGGGTATGAACACGCTTGGTGTTAGAACTCGATTCGGGAGAACGTGGGTTCCTCGTTTTGGGGATCTACGGGTGAAGATTTTAGATGAAGCTCACAAGACTCGATACTCCATTCATCAGGTGCCACAAAAATGTATCAAGATATGAAGAAAGATTACTGGTGGCCGGGTATGAAGCGCGACGTGGTGGATTATGTGAGCAAGTGCCTTACTTGCTTACAAGTGAAGGCCGAGCATCAAAAGCCGTATGGGAAGATCCAACCTTTGGATATACCGGAATGGAAGTGGGAGCACATCACCATGGATTTCATTACGAAGCTGCCACGTACTCCGAAAGGGTACGATGCCATATTGGTGATTGTGGACCGTCTGACGAAGAGTGTTCACGTCCTACCGATCCGCGAGACATATTCATCTGAGAGATTGGCTGATCTGTTCATCAAGGAGGTTGTAACTCGTCACGGTGTGCCGGTGTCTATTCATCTGAGAGATTGGCTGACCTGTCTGAAGACATGCTTCGGGCATGTGTGATTGATTTTGGTGGAAGTTGGGATGACCCCTACCATTAGCCGAATTCTCATACAACAACAGCTACCATGCCAGCATTGGTATGCCACCTTACAAGATGCTATACGGTAGGAGATGTAGAACACCCGTCTATTGGGGTGATATTGGTCAAAAAGAGCTAGGGAGCGTCGAGGTAATCGAGGCTACGACTGAGAAGCTTGAGAAGATCAAGGCCTTCGTGAAGGCAGCCAAAGATAGATAGAAGTTGTATGCCGATAAACGATGCAGACCGATTGAGTTCCAGGTGGGTGACCGGGTTATGTTGAAGGTCTCACCTTGGAAGGGTATCATTCGTTTTCGAAAGCGGGGCAAGTTAATCCCAAGATACATAGGCCCTTTCGAATCGTTGCTCGAGTAGGAAAGGTGGCCTATAGACTAGAGTTGCCAGAAGAGTTAAATGAAATTCACCCGACATTCCATGTATCTCATCTGAGAAAGTGCTTAGCTGATGAAGACATGATTGTTCGATGGAGGATATCAAAGTAGACGAACGGCTCAATTACGTGGAGCAACCAGTGGCAATCATAGATCGAAAGGAAAAGAGGCCGAGGAATAAAGTGGTTTCCCTTTGTCCATGTACAGTGGAAGCACAGGAAGGGATCCGAGTCTACGTGGGAGACTAAGAAGAGAGAGATGAGACACCATTACTCAAAATTCTTTGAGGAATAACAGGTTTCGAGGATGAAACCTATTTAAGGGGGGTGGACTTGTAACACCCGACTATTTTTTTAGACAAGAAAGAAGAATAAAATGAAAGAAAAGAAGGGAAAAGAAATAAAACCCAAGTCTAGGGGTAAAAAGTGCCCAAAAGGACAAAATGTTTTAAAAGTGGGTGTAAAAGGTGGTATGGCCGCCCATATGTCACATACACCATTGATCTTCGGGTTTTAGAGAGAGAAAGAGCAGCAAATTCTCGGCTTTGAAGGAATAACTTGAAGGAATTCGAATTCAATGTAAGAATTCATGCTTTTATGGTGTTCTTGACTGGTCTTATCCTCGAGTTATTGCTTATGTGTGTTTGTATGTGTTCAGGTATGTTTTTAGTGGGTTTCTTAACGGTTGAATTCAATTTGCAAACGAGTTTGAAGGAAGCCATACTCAAGAGCTGCAAAGGTGAGTTCTAGGACCTCTTTTACTGGATTTTAACTGATTTTGGGGCTGGAAATGCATGAATGTATGTTTTATATAGCTGGGTTTCGAACCCGTATGCTTGACTATGTGTATGATGATGTTATGATGTGATGTGTGACTATGTTCATGCTTGATGATGTATGATTGTGTTTCTAAGGCTTAGAGGGTAAGATTTAAGCTTAGAACATGATAAATGATGCATGGAAATCGAATATGATGTTTAAACCCACTGGTTAAGTTTTTAAATCTGCCTAAGTTTTGGAAGTAAATGCGGATGGAAAGGGGTAATGCAAATGAACATTAACCAATGGGTAAGTCAATGCGGAGAAGTCAATGCAGATGAGCATTTGACTAAGTCTGGGAAATGTGTATGAAGTCAATGCGGATGAGCATTTGACTAAGTCTGGGAAATGCGGATGAGCATTTGACTAAGTCTGGGAAATGCGGATGAAGTCAATACGGAAGAGCATTTGACTAAGTCTGGGAAATGCGGATGACTAAGTCCAATGCGGATGACCAATGCGGATGAAGCAAATCAAATGCGGATGAAGTAAATCCAATGCGGATGAACTATAGCAAATGCAGATGAACACTTAGGAAAATTCTTACTTTTTGGGAGAAAAAGGAGTAATATAGGCTTTGACCTAGGAGATTCCTGGGGGTTATGAAAGTTGACTTTTGAGGTCATAGATGCTATGATGGGCATGTAATGATATGTGATTGATGCTTATGATGGTGATGATGATGATGTTGCATGGTTATACATGATGTATGTTATGTATGTATGATGCCTTGCATGATGATGTATGAATGTATGTTTATGTTCCTTGTGATTATGTATGTTTATCTTTCCTATGACTTTACGTGTTATGATAATGAATGAACTAAGTATTATGTAAAGTAAAGTGAAAGATAATGAAAGAGAAACATGAAGTAAGAATGCATGCATTAACAAGTAATGAAAGTAATGATAGTCTTGTAAGCATGGCATGCATATCGGGGTCTTTCCTTGTGATTGACCATTGCATAGAACTATTGCTGCATACCTTAGGTACTGTGACCACGAGGTGTGATGCACCGTTATAGAAGGTCTATGAGAGGCCTAGGTCCAGAACCATGAACAGAAAGGTATTGCTTATGGCAATGGTACATTTACATTCATACCTTAGGTACTGTGACCACAAGGTGTGATGCACCGTTATAGAAGGTCTATGAGAGGCCTAGGTCCTGAACCATGAACAGAAAGGTATTGCATAGTGAACCTAAACTTCACCTTAGGTACTGTGACCATGAGGTGCGATGCACCGTTATAGAAGGTCTATGAGAGGCCTAGGTCCAGAACCATGAACAGAAAGGTATTGCATAGTGAACCTAAACTTCACCTTAGGTACTGTGACCACGCGATGCGATGCACCGTTATAGAAGGTCTATGAGAGGCCTAGGTCCAGGAAAATGAACAGAAAGGTATTGTATAGTAAACCTAAACTTTACCCTAGGAACTGTTACCACAAGGTGCGATGCACCGTTATAGAAGGTCTATGATGGGCCTAGGTTCAGTACCATGAACAGAAGGGAAGGGTTTATGGTTGACAGAAAGGAAAAGTAAAGAATGAGGCATGAAAGATTAAAGAAGATAATAATTATATTATCTGTATGTACGTATGTTGTATGATCACGAACGAATGTAAAGTATGTTTTGTTATAAAACTAGAACTCACTCAGCAACGCTGACTTTTATGTGTTTCCAGTTGGCAGGTAATGTTGCTGAGGATGGCACGAGGCAGCTGCTCAGCTCTTTTGGATGGCATCCATTCATATAAAGCTTTTGTGATGTAATACAACAATGAAATTTTGTAACCGACAAACGATGCATTATTTTGCAAAAGTTTTTATGTCCAAATGAAATGCCATTTGTTTTATGTTCCGCTGCAATGTTTTAACGATTAAATGCAAAGTATATGTTTTATGTGCCATGATTTACCAGCTGTAAGCGTCCCGAGAACGGGGCCTTACATTGATTTTTCCTACTAAATTCGGTTTTTTTCTTTAATAACTTACGCTAATTATATAATGTTTAAAAAGCAAATGGAAGGAATAGGGTGGTTGTCTTGCTTTCTATATCTATCCCATCATTTTTGTTGTTTTCATATTTTGGACCCATTGTTTTGGCTTAAAGCAAAGGCAGTCAGCCTCACACCTATGTGATAGGTGTTAGTACACTATTGTTTGCCACGTATCTTGGCTTGAATACACCTGTTTATCTTTGAACCACATAAACAAATAAAGAGAGAAGGTGGAGAGATGATCAAGAAAGGGAACCCAGGAGAATAGAGACATTACGGAGGAAGCATCGGCGACCTCAAAATAGTCACTCAACCGGTGTCGGTAATGGTGTTGAAGCCATAAGCTAGAGGGCATGATGTATACCAACTGTTTGTAGTTGGGGTTTGGTTCTTTGATGTCGTGATCGAGCTTGAAGACTATGGATTGTCGTACAAATGTGTATACCCCTGTTTTTATCCCTAAATCTATATGTGTGGTGTTTAAATGGGTTTAATTGCTTTCATTTGACTGTTTGGGTTGCAGAGCTCTTCTTCCGCCTTTGGCAAAGGCTGGACGATCATTCTGCCGCCTCATGGCAGTGGTTTTCTTCTCCGTACAATGTCTCCGATCTGCCTCCCCTGTGTGGTTGAGGCTGGGCAGGTGGCGGTGTTGGGTTGTAAGAGTGGAAATACAGCCACCGATTGTTGGTGGGTAACAACTACCCATGGATTTTACCTTTCGTGGGTCGTATTCGTTACTATCGATGTGAGGTGCCAGGTAGCCCTGCTGTTGCCGGAGGTTTCGACTTGTCTGCCGACTTGACAGCGGCCCAGGCTGTCATCCACTTTGTTTCTCTAGTTTATGTGGCCTATTGTCCTACTGTGTGTTGAGACCTTGGCTTCCTCTGTGATGGGCCTTAGGGTTTTGTTCAATTTGGGCTCTCTGCTCATCATGATATATATTGATTAACAACGTGAATGTCTAGATAGATCTATGGCCATTTTCCTGTTGTAGTGGCCTAAGAGGTATTGTTGCAATCATGCATATATTGGTGTCCCTTGGCATTGCACATTGCTATACATGATGATGATGCTATTGATAAGAATATTGTTATTATGAAACTGTTGATGATGAACATGTGTTCGTCTGATATCTTTCATTTGGTAGGTTAATTTGCGGCTATGATGATACGTGTAAATTGATGTCAAGTTCCTTGGCGTGGCAGCCATTTTCGGTGTGCGGCATGAACCGATCATGTGTTTTGAGCTGTGTAGACAAATGCTTTGATGTCGCTTTAACAGTTATCTTTTGGCTATGATGAAAAAAACTTATGTTTGAGCCTCCGGTTTAATGTTTTCATATGATTCAAAGCCGGGTAAACAATTGTTTTAATGTTGGTGTTCATGGCTCCATTTTTGAGCCATGACGTGACGGAGTTATCGTGATCTCTATCGCGCAACGCGCGTATGGGTAACAACTAGTTTACTTAGAAAAAGCTATTATGTTGTTAGTTTAATTTCTTTTATTTGGCT
The DNA here is from genome assembly GCA_025506515.1 of Flaveria trinervia. Classification (NCBI taxonomy): domain Eukaryota; kingdom Viridiplantae; phylum Streptophyta; class Magnoliopsida; order Asterales; family Asteraceae; genus Flaveria; species Flaveria trinervia. Next base: position 60,929,503 of record CM046456.1, on the reverse strand, counting down.
TTTCAGTATAATTTTTGTTAAAAATGAAGGTTTATTCAAAATAGGGTATTTTTGTGTATCGTAGGTTATGTTGATCGAGAGTAATATGTTAATACCATGAAAAATGAAAGTGGTACCCTTATGTAACAATTTTCTAGCTACATTTCAATGTCTAGAATCAAGTTGCATCAAATTCATTAATTTTTTATGTTCTTAACTATGCTAAGTTTATCGTCCCAACACGCATATCAAAGTTTGTAAACACACAATCTTGAGTTCTAATGAGTTAAACTATTTGAACTTGAGTTCTTATAATGTAAACGATCTGAACTTGAGTTCTCTTAAGTTAAACAAGCCACGTAAAGGGAAATATGCACGGGAAGAAGCAACCGGTGTAAAATTTGTTTTGATTTTTTACCTATGCTAACGTTATCGTCCCAACACGCATATCAAAGTTTGTAAACACACAAGCTTAAGTTCTAGTTTGAATGTAAATTTCAAAAATCAAATTTCCCTAAATTTGATGTCAGAAGGATAGATTAGCGGATCTTAGTTCCGCCTTACCACATTTGCTAGTTCACACAAAATCAAAAGAAGATTAAGGGTTAGGCCATATTACCCATAATTCTACTTGTCATATCCCATCTTTTAAATTTAGTTTTATAAATTATCATATTTTGCCCCTATATAAATCATTATTTATAAATAGTTTTTTTCAATACAAAATTAATAAATGTGTATTAGTTACGTATATATTTGATAAAAACAAGCTCTTAGTTCTTATTATTTAATCATGTGGTATTGTAATATACTTTAAAGCGTAAATACGAGAAAAACAAACATACTTTCAGTTTTTTCTTATAAAAGTTCTTGAATAATTTTTTGCATATAAAAAGTCAATATACTTTCTGTTTCTTCTTACAAAAGTCTTTTAACAATTTTTTACACATAAAAAACTAACATACTTTCGTTTTTTCTCACAAAAACCCCTCAAAAATATATGATGCTACACATATATAAAACATATTGAAAAGGTTTACTAGCTCATTGAAAACTCTATTCTTAAAACTATTTCAAACAAAAGCTTTGACATTAAGCTTGAAACGAGTTAAAATCAAGTTCTCATAAGTTAAACGATCTGAACTTGAGTTCTCATAAGTTAAAAAGATCTAAACTTGAGTTCTAATGAGTTAAACTATTTGAACTTGAGTTCTTATAATTTAAACGATCTGAACTTGAGTTCTCCTAAGTTAAACGAGCCACGTAGAGGGAAATATGCACGCGAAGAAGCAACCGGTGTAAAAGTTGTTTTGATTTTTAACTATGCTAATGTTATCGTACTAACACTCATATCAAAGTTTGTAAACACACAAGCTTAAGTTCTAGTTTGAATGTAAGTGCCAAAAATCAAATTTCCCTAAATTTGATGTCAGAGGGATAGATTAGCGGATCTTAGTTCCGCCTTACCACATTTGCTAGTTCACACAAAATCAAAAGAAGATGAAGGGTTAGGCCATACGTACCCATAATTCTACTTGTCATATCCCATCTTTTAAATTTTGTTTTAAAAATTATCATATTTTGCCCCTTTATAAATCATTATTTATAAATAGTTTTTTCAATACAAAATTAATAAATATGTATTTGTTACATATATATTTGATAAAAACAAGCTCTTAGTTCTTATTATTTAATCATGTGGTATTGTAATATACTTTAAAGGGTAAATACCATAAAAACAAACATACTTTAAGTTTTTTTTATAAAAGTTTCTGAATAATTTTTTGCACATAAAAAATCAATATACGTTTTGTTTTTTCTTACAAATGTCTCTTAACAAAATTTTACATATAAAAAACTAACATACTTTCGTTTTTCCTCACAAAAATCCCTCAACAATATATGATGCCACACATATATAAAACATATTGAAAAGGTTGACTAGCTCATTGAAAACTCTATTCTTAAAACTATTTCAAACAAGAGGTTTGGCATTAAGCTTGAAACGAGTTCAACTCAAGTTCTCATAAGTTAAACGATCTGAACTTGAGTTCTCATAAGTTAAACGATCTGAACTTGAGTTCTCATAAGTTAAACGATCTGAACTTAAGTTCTCATAAGTTAAACGATCTGAACTTGAGTTCTAATGAGTTAAACTATATGAACTTGAGTTTTTATAATTTATACGATCTGAACTTAAGTTCTCCTAAGTTAAACAAGCCACGTAGAGGGAAATATGCACGCGAAGAAGTAATCAGTGTAAAAGTTGTTTTGATTTTTTTAATAGCTTTACTCAAATTTAACAAGCGAAGTGACTAAAAACAATAAATAATTGTTGAAGGATTTTTTGTAAAGAAAACATAAAGTATGTTATGTATTTAGATGAAAAAATATTTAGGGAATTTTATGAGAAAAAACATAAGTATAGTAGTTTTTATGTGTAAAAAATTATTGAGTGACTTTTATGAGATAAAAAAATATATATTGGTTATTTTATGGGCAAAAATTTATTCAATGACTTTTGTGAGAAAAACTAAAAATAAATTTGTTTTTATGGCATCTGTCCTGCTTAAAACGCATAATGGAAACTCTTAAATTTCTATGTACATGCATAATTTTTTATATGAAAATTTTTTAATTATCTCAACTATTATGCATTCTTTCAAGGTCTTCGAAAAAACAATATATATATATATATATATATATATATAATAATATATATATATAATATATATATATATATATATATATAATAAATATATATATAATATATAATATATATAATATAATATATATATATAAATATATATATATTATATATAATATATATATATATATAAATATATATATATATAAATATATATATAAATATATATATATATAATATAATATATATATATAAATATATATATATATATATTATATATAAATATATATATATATAAATATATATATAATATATAATATATATATATATATAATATTATATATATATATATATATATATATATATATATATATATATATATATATATATATATATTATATATATAATATATATATATATATATATATATATTATCGACATCAAAGTTTTGTTTTTCATGAATAAACGTATGTTATAAACGGCTTCATGGTTTTTTTAACGAGCAGATTCTCAACAACGTTTTTTTACTATCAACTCTTATATAAGTTATCAACGGTTTTAATTTCCTCTTCAAAGTGTAAATTCACAACAACATTTTGATGTTCAATTTTTTACTTATTTATGATTTTACATCCCTTCAACACATGGTTTTCGATTATGTTTTGATATTAGTTTTCACGACACTGGATCATACTAGTTATAATTTAAATATATAATACTCTACATTATTGTATGGCTCGACAAACAATATTGAATCCAAATGTACCAAAATTTCAAAGTAAAATATCATGTTACAGCGTAATGACATTTTGTTATTATATTATTGGGCTTAAGTAAATACCAAGAATGTTATTAAAACTTATGTTATTAAACTAAAGTTAAAATAAAATTAAATTTAAAAGATATATTTTTTTAAATAATTAATAAAATATATATTAATAAAGAAGTTATTCGTTTAAAAAAGTGTTGTAAGTTATCTTGAAAATTCAAAAAAGTTTGATTTTTTTGTTATCAGAAAGAACAAATTAATAATATTACAATAAATTATATCATAAAAGACATAAAAAAAGACAAGCAGAAAACAAAAGTTCTAAATTATATTTCTTTTAAAGTTTAAGAAAAAGATATAATAAGTAAAACTACTTATAATCTTAGCACACTGCTTGAAAATACCCATTACACTAACCAACTTGCTGACCCATCTGTTCCATATCCGGTTCTTTAAGCTTTGAATTGAAGTCAAGAGACCATTAAGAGTATAATCTACAAATTTGTGATCAACTGATTGGAATGTGTTTATATACACTATTTGGAGGCAACAGGCCTAGATGTGTAAAAGGTTTCTAATCTGTGTCAAGTACCTAGGTAGCAAAACGAAATGTGACAATATATACATTCGAAAGACTATTACCCCAAATTAACTTTAACTCGTTTATATTGTTTGTCGCGTCTGTTAACTACAAACATCAAGAAAACACATTATGAGGAGACCGCATGTCCACTTTGTAACGGGTCAAGTCTATGTATTATCTTGATTATGATACATATCATATTTACTTGTAGAATGTGAGTACATAGAGGAGAGAGCCATCAGCCATGAACAAGTTTCAGTTTTTTAGGACACCTTCTCTAAAGATCAGCCATGGGTGAAGAGAGTTGTGAGAAGTTGCTGTCAAAAACTACATAAATGCAACCTGGGTTATTACATATCTTATCGCTAAAACCAAAACAATTTAGTATAAAACTCCCAATAATCAGAGGTTGTAAAGTTACACGTACATATAAATTAGCATGTATTAGAAGTTGGAGACGATAAGAAACAATTCAAACACTTTATAATTAATAACAGATTCATAGCTCAATCTTCTTTAGCATCTTCTCTATGTCATCATTAGAAACATTTCCACTCCTTGCAATCACCATACTCTTTTTGTCACCGGTAGATATCAACTCAGCCGAGACTTCAAGAATACCATTGGAGTCTATGCTAAAGCAAACATTCAGTTCTTCTTTGCCTTCTGCGGCTGGTGGAATGCCATCAAGACTGAATTTATCAAGAAAGATGTTGTCATTCAATTTATTACACTCACCCTGATACACTTTAACAGCCATAGATGATTGGTTGTCATATGCTGTCACATAAACACTCTCCTTCATGGTGGGTATTGCTGTGTTCCTTGGAATTATGACATCCATAAATCCATTTTGTGTTCCTCTTTGGACACTCGTACCAAGAGACAAAGGAGTCACATCTAAAAGAACCAAATCCTTCACAACTTTATTGCCATTACCACTTAAGTTTGCAGCCAACACTGCTGCACCATAAGCAACAGCTTCATCCGCTTTAATGCTCTTGCAAAGCAGCTTCGCATCAAAGAACTCCCTCAGCAGTTCTTGTACCTTAGGAATCCCAATAATCAAGGTTTGTTGGAGCCGAACGAGTCCAAAAGGCCCGGTTACGAGTCTTGAAACGAGAGTTCGATGGGTTGCAGATGAAAGATGGAGAATCTATCGATGATTATGTGGAAAATTGACTAAGCATGATCTCTAGATTCAACAGCGTGGGAGCAGCAATTACAGATGAAGAGTTGGTTCATAAGTTGTTTGATACCGTCCCGGAAAGATTCATCAATCTGGTGAACAAAGCTCGGATGTCGATTCGATGCCTTTTGAGGAAGCCATAGCATATTTGAAAGCATATGAAGACAGAATAAAGTTAAGGCAACACTCGCAGTCAAATGAGAGCAGCTTGTTGCTAACTAAGACTGATAATCAGTCTGACCTGAAGGGCCAAGGAAGGAACCAGCAGTCGAACTATCAAACAAGGTCCGACCGGGGTGGTCGTAGTGGTTCACAAGGACGTGGGCGAGGCAGGAGTAATCGAGGCGGGAGTAATCGAGGCGGGAGTAATCGAGGCGGGAGTAATCGAGGCGGGAGTATCGAGGCGGGAGTATCGAGGCGGGAGTAATCGAGGCGGGAGTAATCGAGGCGGGAGTATCGAGGCGGGAGTAATCGAGGCGGGAGTAATCGAGGCGGGAGTAATCGAGGCGGGAGTAATCGAGGCGGGAGTAATCGAGGCGGGAGTAATCGAGGCGGGAGTAATCGAGGCGGGAGTAATCGAGGCGGGAGTAATCGAGGCGGGAGTAATCGAGGCGGGAGTAATCGAGGCAGGAGTAATCGAGGCAGATACGCCAGGAACAATGATCAAGGAAGTAGTGGAAGAAACAAAGACGAGAGGCATATTAAGTGCTTCAATTGCAATCAGCACGGCCATTAGGCATCCGAGTGCAAGGAACCTAAAGACAAAAAGGAAGAAGCCCATCTAACACAAGCCCACGATGATGAACCAGCGCTTCTTCTGAGTGTACATGGTGAGCACACGTCAACGATGGTCCTACTTAATGAAGATAGAATGATAGCCACGCAGGGGGAGATGAAGAACGACAAAACCGATGTATGGTTCGTAGACAACGGAGCGAGTAATCATATGACGAGGATGAAAGAATTGTTTGCTCAATTAGACAACAATATAACATGGCAGGTTTGATTTGTGTCAGTTAAGGAATCATCGGATTTCTTGGGATTCGCATAACTGTCTTATTGACTTGTAACACTTGCATTATACAAATGTTTGGACTCCGTAGGAATAGTGTCTTCCATAGGAGTTTGTTCTTCCGCAGAAGAATTGTTCTTCCGCAGAAGTCTTGTTCTTCCGAAGCAATCTTGTTCTTCACTTCAGGTTGTTCATCCGCAGAAGATCTTCGGATGAATAGTTACTTGTAAGAAATATATCTACGGAAGAACAAAATGTTCATCCGTAGATGTTTCTTACACTTGATCAATTTCATAAGTTGATCGAGTATAATGTTTGTACCTGCAACCATACATAAATCAACACACATGAAAATGGGTTAACCTATATATTTAATGCATACCCAATAATGAATTACAAACATTCATTACAGATATTAATTCAAGTACTAAGCCTATACATAATGAACTAGATCTACTAAAACTAGACCTAACAATACTCCCCCTTAGGCTTAGATACTTGCAATCAGTTCTTCAACACTGAAAGTTCCTTGACTCTGGCAATGATCTTATTGTAGAAGTAAGACACAGCAGTCTTCTGATCATCATACTTGTAGTTGATCTTCATCTTGCTGAACTTCTTCAGAGTCTCAAAGCATATCCCCAAAACATCTTCCTCCGTAGTAAGTATGTAACACATTATTGTTATTCATCACTTCTAACTCATCTTGCTCTGAAATTCTAAGTTCGGTTACTTCATCAAAAGTTGTTCCTTTTAGCAGTCCAGCATTGTATCTTCTTCTTTTGTAGGCTTTGGCATGTAATTTGTCAATCACTTGGATCACATGGACATGCAGGAACAAATCATTCTGTGCTTTTTCATCGGCCAATTTGGGAAAGAATTTGTCATTGAGGTATGAGGTGTAGCTGGGATGAAGTAGTTTGATTTCCATAGGATCAAAGATCCTGATACGGTCAGCTTTCTTGTTTTCAGCATTTCTTAACAACACCAACTCCTTTGTTTTCTCAACATAGCCCCATTCAGTTATAGGGTATGTGAATTGAGTTCCTTCAATACATTTGATTGTTGCTATAGTTCTACTTTTGTATCCAACCCTCTTCAAGAATTCATCATCTATAGATTCTAAGGCATTAGACTTGTATCTTTTAAGCCCTTTGATTCTCTTCTGATGCTCTGCATCTTCTCTTTTAGCTTCACTTAGGACATCATCTTTAAACTTTGTCTTGAGCTTTCCCTCTAGAGTTGAGAAGTCTCTTCCTCTAGGGTGAATTGGATAATTGCAGATGATCAGGCTTTGAAGATCTTTGATGTCATTCTCTGGTAGACACACCACTGAAAATACATCATGGAAGTATTCAACTCTTCCAGATGTTCTTTTAATAATAGCACAATCCCAGTCTGGATTATATTTCCAGGCCATGATCCTGTTTTCTTCCACAGAACTGGGAGTCGTGAGGTGGTCTATTAGTTGTATCAGAGTGGATTTCTGTTCAGTTATCTCCCTCACTGTAGTACCCAGTGGCCATACTTTGCCGGGAATTACTTCTCTTGGCTCTCTGATCATTTTGTCCTTTCCCTTTGTGCTGATCTTTAGGTTCAACTGTTATAGGTTTAGCAGGAAGTTTACTTTGTTGCTCATAAGATGGATGAGGAGCTTCAGTTCTGAATTTTACACCAGTATCCAGCTCAGCTTTCATCACATGCTCTATCATTCTTCTAAGTTCTCCTATTGACCTTTCCTTAAGCTCATGTGGTTTGTAGTTATGGCCTTGTAACCAGCAAATCATGTTATATCTACTCAGCTTAGTTGTGTCATAACGACCCAACTCCTTCTTTATCTTCTGGATGGATTGAAAGGTGCTGAAAGCTTCATAGTCATAATTTGGAATCATAACGCTTGCAAGTTCAAACTCCTTCAATGTGTTCTTCATCTCAAACATATTCATCCTTTCAACCATGTCATATGGAAATCCATGGTTGATCAGGGTCATAAACATAGCAGATTCAGGCCTCTCTTCCATGATGTCTTTTGATGTAAGAAGAACATCAGTCTTTGATTCTTCTTGAGCTTTGTCAGGTCTATCTTCAATCATCTCTTTCCATTCAGCATCACTCACAGATTCATCACTAGCAGCTTGCTTTGATGTTAAATTTTCCATAGAAGGAGTGTGCTCAGAAGATGTATGTCTTGATCGTTTAGGAGAGTCTTCAACATTGATTACTTGAACCTTAATTGGGCCCAAATACTTTCTCTTCCTTGAGTATTGAATAAGATGCTTAGAAGATTCAGCGGGTTTCTTTTGTTGGCTTGATTCAAGAACACATAACTTCATTTTCAGTTCATCAATCTCTTCTTCTTTTCTTCTCAACAGAGCAGATTGATCATACAGAGTGTCATTGATTTGATCAATTTTCACTGTTAGCTTCTTATTTTCTTATCTGTCTTTCTTTACTTCTTCTTTGAGTTCAGAGTCTTATTGAAGAAGAGCATCAATCACTTCATTATTGCACACGACATCTTCTCTCAATCTTTTTGTTCTAGCTTCTTGTTTCATCAACTCTTTATCCTTTTCCCTGATCACTCCTTTCAACTCCTGTATTCTTTGTTTTCTTTTATTTGATTTCAGCACCAGCTTGTTGTACTCAGCAACCAGATAACTCTTGCTGACAGGGATATCAGCATCACTTAGATCCTCTTCATTGTATGCTATTACATCAACATGGTTTGCTTTTTCTTCTTCTTCCTGATGTTAAGAAGCAATCACATCATCATTTACTTCTTTCTGGGCTTCACCTGCTGAGCTTGAACTGATTTCAATAGCTTGAACTTTTGGTTCTTGTTGTGATTATTGTTGTTGCTGATGAGCAGTAACTGGAGACACTTGTTAGTTTCATTTGAGAGTACTGGGGATTCAGATTTGGATAATGACAGTTTAACTGTACTTGCTTGTGAAACTAACTATGTCTCCCCAGTGTAAAGACTGTTTGGTGAGTGGGGTTGGATGGGAGAGATTGGTTCTGTATTTTGGCTGGCTGGAGATTATGGTTGAGGTGTTTATTCTTGATTTGGTGGTGGATGGTGGATGGAGAGATTGGTTCAGTATTCTGGCTGGCTGGAGATTGTTGATGTATGGGTGATGTATCTGGTGAGAAAAGTCTTGAACAGACTTGGTTGGAGAATTCTCTTGTTCATCTTTCCACAAGGAGGACCACCCACTCCAAGTCAGCCCCATTCACATATTGGAGTTAACGGTCAACCTCAAATCGGGGAAGAACATTCCTGCTCTAATACCCCTGTTGATTCTACTTCGTACTAACAGTTGCTTGATTCACCAGGGATTCAATTTGAAGAAAGATCACGACAACAACAGCTAAGTTCCCAGTCGAGAAGCAGCGGTACACCGAGTAACGTTGCTCCATTCGACCATGTACCACTGCGAGGATTTCGAACAATTGATGGGGTGTATCAAGAAACCGTACCCATGGAAGACGACCAAGTTAAATAACTTTATGAAAGAAATGAACACCTGGACCTTGACTCAACTGCCTTCTAGTCATAAGGCAATTGGGTTGAAATGGGTATACAAGATTAAGAAAGACGCCAGTAGGAAGGTCACACAACACAAAGCACGACTTGTAGCAAAGGGATACGTGCAACAAAAAGGCATAGATTATGAAGATGCATTTGCACCCGTTGCAAGAATAGAGACAATCAGGTTATTGTTGGCTTTCGCTGCTCATGAAAATTGGCTTGTACATCACTTAGATGTCAATTCAGCATTTTTGAATGGCGAACTTAGGGAGGAGGTATACGTGACCCAACCGATCGGCTTTGAAGTGAAAGGAAAAGAGGATATGGTCTATCGACTACATAGAGCACTTTATGGACTCAGGCAAGCCCCTAGAGCCTGGAATGCCTGGTTGGATAGGTAACTAAAGGAGCTAGAATTTAGCAAATGCACCCATGAACAGGCCATATATAAGGTACACAAATCAGATTATATAATTATTTTGGGTGTTTATGTAGATGATATGATTGTAACTGGTTCAAGTGAAGTTAAAATCGGAGAATTTATAATGAAAATGAAGTCTGTTTTCAAAATGTCTGACTTGGGAAAACTGACCTACTACCTTAGTATTGAGGTAGAACAATCCGAAAGTGGGATAATTTTGAAACAGGAAGCATATGCTAGAAAACTTCTCGATATGGCTGGTATGAAGAACTGTAACTCGACGAAGTGGCCTATGCAACCCAAATTGCAACTCACTAAAGATGAAGGAGGAAGAGAGGCTGATGGAACTAAGTATCGAAGGATTGTAAGAAGCTTACGATACTTAATTCATACGAGGCATACCTTAGTTATTCAGTTGGAGTCGTGAGTAGGTATATGCAGAATCCTAAAGAAAGTCACTATGCAACCATCAAACAAATTCTAAGATACATTAGAGGCACCATTGGTTATGGCTTGAAATATGAGAAAGGTGGAGATGGAAAACTACTTGGCTACAATGATAGTAGTTATGGTATGGACAAAGAAGACAGGAGAAGCACCACAGGTACAACTTTTTACTATTCTAGGAATCTGATTACATGGTCCTCCTAGAAACAAAATATTGTGTCTCTTAGCTTGTGTGAAGCAGAATTTATGGTTGCAACTGTAGCAACATGTCAAGGTCTCTGGATGAGAAACTTGGTTGGTGATTTGTTGGGCATAAAAGTACAAAAGGTAAAACTTCTTGTTGATAATGAATCAGCCATTGCACTTATGAAAAACCCAGTTTTTCATAAGAGAAGCAAACACATCGACACGAAGTACCATTTCATTCGTGAATGTGTTGAAAGGGAGCAAATAATCATTGAACATATGAGAGGAGATCATCGGAAGGCAGACATACTTACCAAGGCATTGCCTCGTTTGAAGTTTGAGGAAATGAGGAGTCTCATTGGTGTCAAAGATGTCAACATTCAAAGGGAGAATGTTGCGTGAATTGTTGACCGAGTCTAAAGGGTCCAACGGGTGGATTGGTGGACTAAATAACTGTTGAAAGCTGGAACACGTGGGAATAAGAAGACCTAATTTTCAGCAAAGAATTAGCCTAGTTTGTTATTTTTTATTCTTATTTAAGAAGCACTTTGTTTATGTTTTTTAATCATCTTCTCAACTAGTCGAAATTGCTTTTGTACCCGACAGACTTTTCTGCATTTGAAATCATTCAATAAAGTACAAACATTCGACTATTTTTTTGTTCAATTATCTGTTGGTTAGTTTGATATCTGATATATCGATAATCAGGGTTACACTAACACACACGGTGATAGAGAGAAAATATATTTTTTCATAAACATCAATAATCCTTTCACCCAACTCTTACAAACATATAAAGAAACAAAGCAAAAGTCGAATGGGCCACAAAACATAAACGGGCCAAAAACTAGACCAAATGTAAAGTTCAACAAAATGTAAAAATAAGACAAGAATATAAATAACTCATAAATAAAACCGTTTTTGGGCCGAAACGATGACCCAAACCGCTACGGGGGTTTGTGAAAACGGGCTCCTCGCTCCGACGGTCGTTTTGACCGGTCACAGGCCCAAAACAGAGACTTCTAGCCCAAGTTATGATCATTTCAGTGAAGCCCTTTTTGATAAGCGATCTTAAGCCTATAAAAAGGTTAAAACTTGCTCATCCACGTTTGGGACCAAGTCAATACTACAAATGTTGAGGGCAAATCCCTCTTTGCTTTCTCACATGCAACTTTCAATCTCCTCATTGCTCTTGCATTTTCACTCACATCTTTCTTTTGTCTTTTCTTAAAATCTTGAACACAATGATCAACCAAAGCCTTATCAAAGTCCTCTCCACCTAAATGTGTATCACCCCCTACTGATTTAACACTTATGGTTCCTTCCCTGGTGATACTAAGAAGTGACACATCGAATGTTCCGCCACCCAAATCAAAAATCAAGACGTTTTTCTTCTGCGGATGATTTGGGTCAGCAGACTTGTCTAAACCATAGGCAATTGCAGAAGCTGTCGGCTCACTTATCAACCGCATGACATTGAGCCCCGCAAGGGTACCAGCATCCTTTGTCGCCTGTCGTTGCTTGTCACTATAATATGCAGGGACCGTAATCACTGCATCTCTAACTGCTGTCCCAAGATATGCCTCTGCAGCCTCTTTCAAGTTCTTTAGAATCAAAGACGATATGATATTTCTTCAGGTGAAAACTCCTTATTCACACCCTTGTGTTCAAGTACAATCATAGGCTTATCATCACACCCTTCTATCACCTTAAAAGGCCAAGATACTATCTCTTTCTGCAATCTAACATCGCTGGATCGCCTTCCCATTACACGCTTAACATCTGAAATTAATTCAACATAAACATAAACCATATCAAGTAAGCATCTTGCATATGCAAAGATGTTCATGAGATGATCAACTTACCAAAAACAGTGTTGTTGGGATTCCTGGTGATTTGGTTTTTGGCAGCCTCACCTACTAAAAGATCTTTATCATTAGATGCAACACATGATGGAGTAATGGTGTTACCCTGCTCATTAGGAAGGATCTTGACACAGTTGTGTTGATCGAACCATGCAGCGACACATGCACGAGTACGTTGTTCCGAGATCAATGCCGATGGGAGTTGTTTTAACACTTGTCAGCATCGTATCTGAGGACAAAGATCAGAACACAAGTGGTTAATACAAACTGTAGTTACATCTGTTACTTTTTCTTAAGTTGCATGCACCATGTTACCAATAGATATATATTATAGTCTTTGCCTAGAGGAAGTTATCTAATGTATTAATGCACGTAATGGCCAATAATATTAATATGTTTTAAGGATGTTACCTTGCTGTTGATGGAATATATAGATGATCTTTGATGGTGTAAAGAGAAGAGAGATTTGAAAGTGGAATGGAGAACTGTAAGCTTATAATATACATGCAGGAGTCAAAGAAATCGAATCGTTTTCTTGAGGTCAAGGCAACGCAACCCAAGAGTCAGAATGATCCAAACGGAGATGAAAGGTGATAAACTTCATTAAACCAAGCATTTTGATCTATTTACTTAATTAAGATATTAGCATTGTTTTTATTTTGATTATATTTTTGTCCTTAACATATATTTAATCATCTCCGTATGTTAAAATTCATGTCATCGTTTTCAAAATTTTATTTTAACTAGTTTTACCCGCAACGTAACATTCAGTCGCAAGTATGACATCAGTCGTAAAATGATCTTAACAGGACAATTGAGACGTATGTTTTACCCACCGTATTTTCGGTCACAAAACGATCACAATAGAGCAATTGCAACCGAAAAGGCGGTCGCAAATGCCCAGTTTTCTAGTAGTGGTGGCATACCAAAAATGGCATTAAAGCCAATGCGACCGACATGGTCTATGTGTATTACAGGTTGGGTTAGAACCAATGATAATTTGCAGTTGTAAACAGTGGCGAAGGTTCATTCTGACTGGGAGGCCGCCGCCCCCTTCTTTTTTCACCGGTAGTGTAAATTCTTGGTTTGATAGTGTAAAATTTTGATCCGGTAGTGTAAAATTTTATACATACAGCAAGTTCCCCCCCCCCCCCAAGAAAATTTAATTTCGCCCCCGGCCCCTTATGAGATTGTTGAAGCTTCGCCATTGGTTGTAACCAGTAATGGATGCTAAGTCGGGACAACAGACACTAGTATCGGTATATCATCACAGCGACAAAGTAATCAAAATGAAGAGTCTCTGAGGAATACATGACCTTGTCATCGACATCGTGCCTTCTAGCATACTCAAACCATTAAAGCCTAACAACAATTTCACCAAACAGAATCAAATAACTAATATCTCATTGCATTGTGATCTAAAACAATATCTATCATTGTTTGATAAAAGTGAATGCTCAAAATCAATGACGGAATTGGTAACAAAATCTCAGGTGAGCCTATGCTCAACATCTCTGACATAGAAAAAAGATCAAACAGACCCAAGATCAATATTAACAATAAAAAAAGAATAGCATCACAATGAATACACCCAAATAGTGACCACAACTATAACCACGTTCGTTAACAATGGAACCGACCACCGTCGAAGGATGTAGGACATGGTAGCCAAGCTGAAGAGCCACCGCAACCACCACATGCATTGTTTTTCTCTCGACAATCTTTCTACTACATATAAACACCAAGAAGCAATATGCACAACATAATAGATCATGTGGCCAAAACCTGAAAACCACAAAACTAACTGTACCTTCCTAAAGGTTTATAAATATATAGGCCTATAGGTAATGTTTTCATCTTTGTGATTCACACATTTGTAACTTATACACACTTCTAGTGTATGATTTGGGGTGGACTGCCCTTGCATGGTAATGTGAGATCCATCTCATCTCACACTCACAGGAACACCACCCCACTACATTAGTGGTGGCCATGAGTGGACTCGTGGTTACGAGCTTATGATTTAGCGTAGCATATATGACTGTTAAACTAGCCATCGACTATTATTTTTAGAAAAAAAAGACAAATTCATAGGAATCTTCCAACTTTAACATAAATCATCACATAAAGAATAGCATCACAATGAATACACCCAAATGGGTTAATTTATTTTAATTAGATAATTAGTGTGTTGAAAAAAACTAAAACATCCTCAATTTTGACAGATGTTTTAACGGTGTTAATAAAGTAGATGGAAATAACAACATTTGGTAAACTACAATTATTAAAACGGCAAACAAAGTATTTGGATTCTTATTGACATATTCAATGAAATATTAGGGATGAAAATGATATTTTACTATTCATGTAATCACCACCGTATGTGTGAATTTATGTCATCATTATTAAAAATAATTTTTTTCATATTTTCATGCTTGTGATTCACACATTTGTGATTTGTGGAGATGATCGACACGCATCTTGTGTTCTATATGGGTATGCTACCCGTTAGTGGTGGTCGTGATATCCATCTCATCTCACAGCTACAGGAACATCACCTCTGTGTATGTGTCGACCATGAGTTTCACCCGCGAGCGGACTCTCAATTGTGAGTTTGTAATTTAGCCGTTGCACATTTGACTAATGCCCATTTAATGATTGTATATGAACTGTTGTTGCTACATCGTGTTTAATAGGAACTTGAGTGTTGCGTACTAACCCAAATATGTCAATTAAGAAACGTGATGTACTACGGAAATAGGAAGCTAAATGTCAGCGAAGGAAACAATGAATTAGGAAACTAAAAACATTTCTTTGGTTATGGACCAAATTTGACTAAAATCACAACAAAAAAAAAACAAAACAAAACCATTAACACAAAGCCAAACCGTTTACATAAAGTTATCCTTGACTTATCAATTGGTTCCAACCCCTAGAGTGTGTTGCTTAAAACCGGACCCGATCAAAACAACCCAAAACAAAAAATTAAAATCATTATAGCCTTGAAGCTAACTTAAACTTATAGGTTAATGACTCGAGCCTTATTCTTTGATAGATGATGCTCATTCTATATATACTCAACTAGAAGCGTTGGTGGGATTCTTCACCAACCTATCAGGTGTCACTATGATTTGTTCAATTTTTTATTTTTTTGCTTTTTCTTTGTTTTTGTTCACATCAAGAAAAAATTGTTTCAGTCTTGATTAACAAATATGCATTTCGCAACCACCTAGATTCGAAACCAGGGGCTGCCACATTATTTTTTCTCTTTTTTGACCATTTCTCCGTTGTATTTACATTCCATATTAATTTTTGGTACGTGGTATTAACAATGAGACCTCCGGCATGTTGTTTGATCACAACTTTTATTTGTTTAGTTTTGTTTTATTTTTACAAGTTATATGTTTTACACTTTATGTCTTCGTTCAGAGGAATAGTTCCACCACAAAGCGCGGTAAAAACTAGTTCATTTCAATAAGGAAAAAAGATACAAGCTTTCAACTGAACTGCAAACCAAATTGTATATACATGATAGATTCACGCAGTTTAAACCTAAAATTCACACACTATTGTAATTAGTAGATGCATCAACATACATAGTAATATCCCATTTATAACAACGCTATTGATAGAACTATTAATGAAGTTTAAAAAAAGTGAATTTAAGATATAAACCTTTCCTCCATCTCAATGAATAGATAAAAAGACAACTCCTGGTTCAAAAACCTTTTTTTTAATTATTTAGTTGACATGCATACCAAATCAAAATACAGTTCACATAAATATACAACTTTTCAACTAAAATCAAGAATCAACAAAAATTTCTACAAAATGAACTTAAATTCCAATGGTAAGTGATTATAGAACTTCCACACAATACAGGATTATGTTAATAAAACGCCTGTCGCTAACTGTCAAAACCACAATTACCAAGACATTATATATAGTCATAGCTTCATCAACAACCACTTATTTCCTGTTCAATCTTCATCATCATCCGAACTCTCATATGCTGCAAGCAAGCTTTTGATGGGGTTGGTTTGAACTATTGACGGTTTTTCATTGTCTGTATTAACCTGCACCTTATCTTCTTCTGTGCTAGCCTGCACCTTATCTTCTTCTGTACTAGCCTGCACCTTATTCTCTGTTGTGATATTACCACTAGCTTGTGGTGAGACCTTTTGTCGCTTCGGTTTAACTTCCACAACTTTTTTCAGTAAATCTTGTTGTCTGTAAAAAGAACATCAAGTCACAAACATTTACACAAATTTCTTGAGTATTTGAAGAAAATGCAACTCCAGGGATGTTTGGATGAGTGTTTTAGAAGTAATAATTAGGTAAAACTAATATTCAAAATCAACTTATTTGTAATATAACAGACAGTAGAAGATAGTGTATGGATGTGCTCAGTGCTCACGTAATAACCTTCAAAAATTAAAACACAATACCAAACAAGCCTATAGAAAGCAATATATAAATGATCAAAGAAATACATTTTTGTGAAGAAAGAAAGATGTTTTGTGAAATTTTAGCATAAGTCTCTGAAATTAGGTTCAAAGATGAGGTAAATAAGTAATTTTAACTTACTGGTAGAGAAATCACTTTTGTTGCAGCTAATATGGAACTTAAATAATCAGATAATTAAAAGCAAACAAAGAATCCGGACATTAAGAACTTACAATAAAGACTTTGAATCCCAATAAATCAGATAACTAGATACAGATATGGAGTAAGGGAAGTACCTTATTCCAGTTTTTGTCTTTGGCTCAACCCGCAGTGGCAATGGAACTGAAGCTGGTGAAGAATCAGCTAAACTTGCAGCTTTGTTATAAGGAGTCAAAGAATAAACAAATAAAATGAGTGATGCTTTGATTCAACAATATGCTCATTCACTTGTCACAAATAAGTGCAACATTCGACGTTTTGATGAGTTCTCAATCCATATTTACACTTTTGCCCATTGGTAGCAACTTTGATTTTGGTTGAGAGGTATCGTTTTCTTGTCCTTTACGAGGCAGTTTAGATACTTAACCAACAGTAAAAGTGTAAAACACCAATTCCAAGACCAACTCACAAATTTTTAAAATTAATTCAAGACAAATGGCCCTGAAAAATAAATGTTCATGGGTCACTCTAGTATAAATTAAAGACACTTTTGCAAATTTAGTTCAGCCATATTCCATTTAAATAGGATTCCAATGTATTGTTCAGATCACAGGCATATTTTATGTAATAACAGTCTTATTTCTTCCTCATCTTGATATAGTAAGCCCTCCTGTAAAACCAATACCCATATAGTATTTTTAAAGAAGTGAATTATAATCACTCATTACCTTGGTGTAAATTCCTTTTCTACAAGACTTGGTCTTATATGATATTAACTTTATAAATGGAAATATATAATCTAAGTTTACATACTAATATTAATACTTAAATCAAAACCCGGCATATCTTGCCTGCCAGTACCACCTACAAGCATGAGCTATCAAAACCAGCTGATCACCTGTAATGAAACAGGCTGTGAAAATTGTGTTTGGATGTTACTATACTTTTCCATTTTGTAATATAAAGATAATCAGATGTTTGAGTGTTTGGTTGGCAATTTTTACTTGTGGAGAAACTAATAGATGATATCAAAAATCACACTTTCGTGAAAACAAAAGAAACATAAATGGTTCATGAAATTGAAGGTGTCTCTCAAATTATGTAAGAGAAAGGGGTAAGAATAAAAGAAGTAATTAATTTTAACCTTGGATAATCAAAATATTGTTGCAGCTTTTATAACCTTGCAAATCAAATCAATTATTTGCCCCCTAAATTATAAAATATTAAAATAGAATCTGTTAACTAATTATTGCAACTTCACATAAACTGTTCCAAAAAACAAATCCAAACGCCCTCTATATAATGTAAGTAAAGTGTGTCTGATCGGAACAAAGAAACAATAGGTTCTATATTTTAATTGTTACTACCATTATTTATATAATCCATGCATGATGCTTGTCAATTGACAACTAGTAGCACAAATAGCATACTTATCAAGTTAAATAAAGAGCACAGCAAATATGCTTATTGTCTGAGGAAAACTGCAGAAAGCAAAACTTCTAAGTTTTATGGTAAATTCAGTTTGTTAGAACTCAGAAGTTACCCTAGATGTATGTAGTGCACAATTAAATGTATATATATACATATTATTTTAGATTGATTATTCCATTAAGCGCACCTTATGGCAATAAAAGGATATTTTAAATGCAGCAAATGCTCGTTTTTCAGTGCGACGTAATAAACGTTCTGCATCCTCTTCTGCTTCCATCTGCTCTTTGAGATAGAGCAGATCATCACTGTCCAAGGCTGCAAATCCAAACTTAATGAAACCCTAAATGACATATTTAGGAGTGTGTGGATGTGTATTTTGAATGTGATTATGTGATTTTGAACAGTCAGAATCAGATAATCAGCTAAAAAGACTATAATAGAACGGGCAGTAGTCTAGGTTCTAGGAGATAATGCTTGGATGTAAATTTATTGTTTGAAACTGTAAATCAAATAATTAGTTATTAGAATGTTCGGCAAGTTCAGATTATTTAAGAAATTATAACATATATAACCAAAAATGATATTTTTGTGGAAAAAAGGGACATGCCTTGAGATAAGAGTAAAAGTCTCTTAAGTAGGTAAAAAGAAAGTTGTAGTTGGGTAAATTTATTTAATTTATGATAATCAGATTTGTTGCTGTTAATATGAACTGGTTATTAAGGGTAAGTTTATCCCTATATAAGTAGTAATAATCAGATAATCAACTTCAAAAAGAAAATCCATAACATCCCTCATAATAATTTTGATGTAAATTTAAACTTAATAAGAGCCTGATGACTAGATTCAGGGTGTGCTTAGATGTGAGTTTTGTGAGTTATTAAGTGATTCTGACAGATAAATAACTGTAGGAGATAGTGTATAGAATGGGACGAGCTTTTGCTGTTTAAAGTTGTAATAACTAAATAATAAGCCAATGAGTGTTTAGTAAGCCCTGGTTAATTGATTAATAGATGAAATAACCAAAATCCATTGTAAAACAGATAAGATAACCACCATAAGCAAATTTTCTGATAAAAGATTGCTCGTCTTAAAATGGGACTGTGGGAGTAAAAGTCTTTTTAATCGATTAAAAAAGGAGTAGTTATGTAATCTTATTTACCTTGATAATGACTTCTGTTGCAGGTAGTATGAACCTAAATATATATAATCAGAAGCTGGATATGTTTATCCAAACACTACAAATTGATTATTGCGACCACCTCCATGATAACAAGGTATCAATTTTAAAACGAAAATCTAAGACACCCTTCAAAATACAAAATGTAACTGAATCCAATATAAAGCCAAAATAAGCAGGGAAAGAAGCTTAATACCGCCACGTCCATGAAGGTAGCCACCACGATCTCCTGCCACCTCTTGCATCTGTGTACATTAACCAACCAATTGGACAGGCCAAAATCCCTGCCAGGGCATGTTATCAGAAAAACTTTCTACAACTTTATAGAAAATAAATGCTTAACATAGAACTTTAAAAATATCATAAACAGAGAAGGAAAAATGGGCAGATTTAACTGCCAAGTCTTTCTTCTAAAACAATTCGTTAATATTTCATTTATTAAATTTGATTAAAATGAATGCAACTAAGTGGGTTTGTTATCAATTAACACAGCCATGTTTCAACTGGATGCCAACTTTGTTATGGAAGTTTAAGACGTCAGAAAATAAAAGTATTAGGGACTGACGGTGTCAATTCAAAAGTATAACCGTTATAATAGAGATTACCAACCTACCACAACTGTAGCTCGTAACAGATTGTAAGCTCCGTACTTAAACACCTAAATGGGGGAGAATAGTATCATATGAATATATGATCATTGATGGTCTTAAGCAATTCTTTTGTTCATAACTTCTTAGTTACAGTTTTACACCTAACAAATTTGTGCAAGAAGCCAAGAAATTGAAACTTGGTTGCATTGTTAAGTTGAAAAAGTGAAACTTGGTTTCACTTATTTGTATAAGATAGTACCATGTTGAAAAATGGTTGCATTCATTTGCAAAAAAAACAGACATTGGTTCCATTTAAAGTCATTTACCTTTGAAATAATATACTTCTCTTCAAAAAAGAAAATTAAAAAGTTGAAAGCACTTTCAATACATTGAGGGCAACTTTTAAATAGTTTCACCTGTTACATTTTTAGCTAATTTATTAATTATACCTGTCTGAAAAATTAGAAAGTTATATACAATCCACATCTAATACCAGGTTTAAACTCTTCATATATAGCATTCAAGAGCTTGCTCCAGACTTCCATCTCTTTATCATTTCATAATAACCTTCCTATTTGTCTCCTTTTAATGTGGTGAAAGTATCAACTAGATGATTGATAAAGTCATAAAACATTAAGTCCTCCTAAGCTCAATTCTTCTTAGAGCCTTAAACAGTCACTTGTATATATTACTTTAATATTCACTCGCACACTAGGTTTCCAATTTTCTTAGAATTTTCTATTCCATAGAGGAACAAGATGTTTTCTTGTTGATGGTGCTTTTACAAGCATATTTGCTGTAAATGCACAATACACCATTTTTTCATGACACTCCATTTGTACAAATATGCTGGAATCATCAACAGAAAATTAGTCTTAAGTTACAAAGACCATGAATATTATACTTCAAGTCATCCTAATCTGACAAGAACAGACTATATTATATAATCCTTTATTCAATCATATGCCTTCCAATCTTCTTCAAATAGCTGAAATTATCATATATCTATACTTCAAGTTATCCTAATCCAATGAGAACTCTTAGTATTAGTAATATATACTTGAAACATCACTTCAATGTCCGTAACAAAATCATACATCTACTGATCTACTTGCACCAGAAACTACATACTTCCAATCAAAGACAACATGAGTCTCTACCTACTAGTCTCTT
>CM046456.1:60760397-60902897 GCA_025506515.1 Flaveria trinervia | reverse complement strand
AAGGTAATACATGAGTATATTTTTTATAAATTACCTCTCCATTAACCATGCTAACTCAAAAGGATGTAAAGTTTGATAGGGTAATATCTAAGAAAAAGCATTTTAAGAATTAAAGTAAAGGTAAACTCATGGACCGATTTTTTACCTTACAGATAGACAATGACAGATCCAGGAATTCATTCCAATGGATTCACTATTTATAAATGCTATGATTTTAGAGAAGTGAATATAAAATTAGCTTGTCAGTTTGGGGTCGAATGAAGTTGGTCATGTAATAAAAGTATGAAAAATAATAAAAATTATTATCATCCAAATGTAAGAACATATAATATAAAAAATGATGGTCTTTATGAATTAAAATAAAATATACTATAGTTGTCCCTACGAGTTTCCATTTTTAAAAAAATGGTACATTAGATCTTTGATAGAAACTTTTTGAAATATCTCTTTTTCAATATAACAAATACAAGAATCGTTCATGTATCCATCACTCATCTATTACGCAACTCCGTCTTCACATGCTTCATTGAAGAAAAACTTCTTTCAACACTTGTTGTTCCAACTGGTAATGATAACTTTAGTTGATGATAAACCAAAGGATAATCAATGTTTTTCTTTTTTCCACATTACTTTTAGCAAAATCACTTACCCCATTCATTTTGAAAAACTTGGAATCTTCTTTCACATTAATAATGTAGTTAATGAGTTCATACTTAAATTGTCTCTTTCATAAACTTAAGTAGATTAACAGTTGCCTCTTTCATCAACTTAAGCAAATCAGTGGTTAACCCATTCATTTTGACAAACTTGGATACATCTCCGCCAAGTTAAGCAAGTTTGGTATGTTAAAGGCACCAAAGTTATGACACGGACTCAAAAAACTCATACATGTAAGTAAATCGGTGATTACCTCATCAAAACGGTTTCTAGGCTCTTGAATTTCCATATCAAGAACAATGTTGAAAATATTATCCTCATAGTGACGATCATTGGTGATATTAGACTTCCTTCCTTAATATTTTGGGGCAACATACTCGTCTTCTATGTTAAATATTTCAATCTCATATTTATCACAAAAATATGTGACATCTTTCAAAAGTGAGCCAAAACCTTCAAGTCGATATGTTTGTAATTATTTTTTGATTTATTTAACCATCCCAATTGCATTTAATATATCTTGATCCTTTCTTTGTAGAGATTCACACTATTTTTAGTGACTCCCAAGACATGCTTCATCAAATGTAAATACAAGATCGGTTAGAGTTAATCAACACATGATTATCTTACAAACTCACTTAAACACACTTTGATGATGATGCAGAATCTTCAAATGAATTGATAATAATATACTAAGTTATAGAACACAATAGATGGTTTTCAAGATACTTATATATATTACTTCTTAACTCAAAGTTTACAAGACTCTTACAAGCATGCTAAATGAGTTACAATGAGAAATTATATATACTACTATCTACAACCGGTTATACTTAGATTATCAACCAGAACTTACTACTAAACAAATACTATATTTTTAGAAGTAATGTATATAAGATAAATTATTATCCTAGATAAGGTAGTCATGACAGGTCCATGACTTATCTTTTGTCACTTGAATTGACTAGGAGGTAGAGCTCAAAGGTTGATCATCAGCGGTGTGGATAAGGTTTTCTACCTAATCCTTCTATGTGCTGGTAACCATTGCCGTATCGTTCTTCTGCTTAATAGGTAGTGGGTTAGCAGTTGGAACCTCTTGCCTTCAAAACCCACATCTAGGTAGTCTTACAGACATGTAAGAGTGTAGTGGTGTAATTTCATTGGTTCCCAATCCACTTTGTTTTGATAGCATGCCTTTGAGTGGGAGGATGATGCAATAATGGTTTTGAAGTTACGCTCTTCAATAGCATACTTCTTTGTTTTAGCCTTAACTATTACTAACTGGGCTTGAGCCTTAATCAATTTGGAAATCAAATCCTTTATTTGAGCCCTGTAATTTGAGTGTTCATGGTTTCAAAAAACACATAGTTTTCTCTAACTCTTCAATATTAATTTGCAGTTAGATTCTGCCTTTATAAAATCAGATTTCAATATATTCAAAAACTCAATATCAAAACTACTCTCCATGTAATAGTCCTGATAAAAGTTAACCTTAACTATACATGCTGGGGTATAGTGATGTTTATATACCTGATTATCTTATGTTCCTGCCATGAGAGCTTGAGCTAGGGTCACATCCTACACCATGAAGCTCAAGTCAACTTCTTGAGCAATAACAAGTGTTGTTGTTCAGTTGGCTTTGCAGCAGCTTTTGGAGTAGCGGGATGATGTTGAGAGGCATGAGTGGCTCCAGGATTAGACTTTGGAGCTTTGCATTCCCTTGTAAAATGACCAAGTTGATTGCAGTTATAGCACTTCGCCTTTGATTTGTCTAATCCAAATTTACTGTTGGTTGGGTTCTAAGGGCATTATCTTCCAATTCTTTTAAAGAACTTTTTTGCTCTATAGGTTGAAAGAGCCATTTGTTGGACAATGTCCATGTATTCAACATCATAAATGATGAAGCATTCTAGATCATCAAATCAAAACCACTAGATTGCCCATTTCATGAAACAATGGCACAACTATCCTAGAAGGGACTTTGTTGAGCCTATTCAGACTTGGGTGTCTTGGAAAAGGTGATGTATGGCCCAAAAGAAGATGATGGCCATTAGGGGTAGCTCAAGTACTATTGGGGCTGAGGTGTTCTTGAGCCAGCAACGAGTAAAGCATTGCTAGCAGGAAGTCTAGAAGTTCTGCTCATCTTGTGGCCTCCCTAAGTGTCCATCACTACATGGTATCCATCAAGGATGTCATATAGTTCGGTCATGGTGTGAGTGTTTAGATTCTTAGTCCTCTTGATAGAGACACAATAAGAATTCCATGATGAGGAAGTATACTCATGAACTTTCTTACAAGATCTCTCTTCTTAAGAGTTACTCCCACAGACTAAAGTGATGAGATTAAATTCATATACCTGAAGTATTGTTGCTTAGGGTCTCCCCAGCAATATGAGTGAAGTTCTCAAACTACTGCTTCATGGTATCTCTCTTGGACTCTTTGGACTCGGTTGAACCATAGTACATCAATGTCAAAGCATCAAAGAGTTCTTTGGCAAAATAACAATGCTCAAAGCCTACTATTATGGAGTTTTGTATGGATGTAAGCAGTATTGTCATTGCTTTGCTATTGATGTCCATCTTCTTGAAGTCTTCATCGGAGTAGTCGTCAACAACTTTCTCTATCATGGCACCATTAACAACCGAGGACCCCAAATTTTGCTTGTATGGTCCATGAGTGATATATGTTCACATTTTTCCATCTTGATACTTGATGAAACCTTCAATACGTTTACACCAAGATCTGAAGTTATCAGGGGTGATGATAGGAGCCTTAGTCATCTTTCCCATTTTAGATTTAAAAGATTTTTGGTTGAGGGCCATTTTTTGTGTGTAGTGAGTGAAGAATCAAGGTGATTTGAGATGGTTAGATCTCATAATCAGGAGCCTAAGAAGTTTTGATACCAATGCAGGATCGGTTACGGTTAATCAACACAGGATTGTCTTACAAACTCACTCAAACACAGTCTATTGATGATGCAAAATCTTCCAATGAGTTGATAATAAGATACTAAGTTATAGAGCACAACAAATGGTTTTCAATATACTTGTATATATTACTTCTTAAGTCAAAGTTTACAAGACACTTATAAGCATGATAAATGAGTTACAATGAGAAATTATATATATACTACTATTTACAACCGGTTATACTTAGATTACCAGCTGAAACTTACTACTAAACAATTACTATATTGCTAGAAGTAAGTTATCTAAGATAAAATATTATCCTAGATAAGGTAGTCATGACAGGTCCATGACTTACCTTTCGTTACTAACTAAAGATGATAACTGTACTAACTAATAAAACGTGAACAATGGAATCAAGTATGGTCAACTAAACGGGCATGGGAAAGCGCCATGCAGTATATCAGAGGTTGCAGTGGTTGTCAGACCGACCATACTTTTGTCCACTAGTTCATAGTTGGTTCTTCCGAAGATAAACTGGCTTCGGAAGAATATGTTCTTTTGAAGCCAATTATACTTCAGAAGAATCAACTTCTTCCGAGACTTCTACCGGTCTTCAAGACTTTGTACTTCAAAAATCTTTGTCTTGAATCTTCTAAGTTTTTAGTTTCGAAAGAGATTTTACTAAGGTGCTGTTTGTTTTTTCTGCAGGAAAACGTCTGCATTCTGCGGATCAAATCTGCAAACAACTGCAACATAAGAGGTGGACCAAACATCTACAGTCTACAAGAAAAAGACTGTTTGTTTTTTAACATCTGCAGAATGTTAAAATATTCTATAATTAAACTAAACATATTTTTTAAACTTTAAAAAGTACTTTAACATTAATATATAAATACATTTTTAATGACTTCAATTGACCATGATATATCATAATTCACTAGTAATAACCCTAATTAATCTTAATTGAATAATAATAACCATAATTTATTTTTTTAGGTATCATTCGTGTCAAATTTATAGAGACTATAAGTTAGGTGGCCTTAAGAAACAAGATCGATTCAGCCTTCAGCTGCAACATCATTACCATCTTCTCTTTCATACCCACCGGTGGAAATAAAAGTCCTTTTGAATGCTTTTCTCATGGGGACAAGACTATGAGGGAAATCAACCTTTTCACCTATATACTTCGTCCTTGGTTCCACCATATGGTGGTAAAGAATATGATATCTATTCAAAGATTCATCGATGTAAAAACCTAAAGCTTTTGGATTCGAGTCACCTGATTCGAGTCACCTAATTGCATGTAGTCCGTAGGGTCACGGAGGTACAAGGTAGCGTGGGTAGGGGCAGCGCGTTGGGAGAAGGCAGCACGGGTGGTGGTGGTGGGCAACACGGAAAGGGAAGGCAACACCGGTGGGGGGGGGGCAGCGCGGAGGGCGGCGACGGCGCGGGCGGGTGGAGACCAGCAGGGCGGCGACGGTGGATTTTAGGTCGGGAAAAATAGGAAAGGTGGGGAGGTGTAAGGCCCCGTTCCCGGGACGCTTACAGCTGGTAAATCATTGCACATAAACATACATTTTCATTTCTCTTACATAAATATTGCAACGGAAACATTCAAAAATGACATCTCATTTCATTATAAAAACTTTTGCAAAATAATACAGCATTAATCAGTTACAAAATACATTGTTGCATTACATTACAAATGCATTAAATAAATGGATGCCATCCCAAAAGAGCTGAGTAACCACCTTGTGCCATCCTCAGCAATCATTACCTGCCAACTGGAAACACATCAAAGTCAGCGTTGCTGAGTGAGCTCTAGTTTTATAATAAAACATACTTTTCTTTCGTTAAAACAATTCTTTACTTTCAAGCTATCATACATCATATGTACACATAGATAATATCATTATTATCTTTATTAATCTTTCAAGCTTTCATTCGTACATTCATTAACTTCGCATACTTTCATCATTACCTCTTTCCTTTCCTTCAACCATAAACTTTACCCAACTATTCCTGGTACTGGACCTAGGTCTATCATAGACCAACTATAACGATACATCGCACCTCTGGTCACAGCACCTAGGGTAGAGTTTAGGTGTACCACTGCTATATGCAATACCCAGCAATTCCTGGTACTGGACCTTGGTCTATCATAGACCAGCTATAACGGCGCATCGCACCTCTTGTCGTAGTACCTAGGGTATGTAGCAATGGGGCTATACAAATGGTCAATCACAAAGAAAGACCTTGATGTGCATCCTTCTGAGGTAGTGACCCGCACACCGTTTGGCTAACACCTTTTAATGGCGTGTCCTAACATACTATGCTTGCAAGTCTTTCTTTACTTCACGTTCCTCTTTTCTTTATCTTTCACTTTACGTTACATAATACTTTCACTTCATTCATTAATATAACATATAAAGCCACATGAAAGATAAACATACATCATAAAAAGGAACATACCATACACAGTCATCATCATCATACAGGGCAACATCATACATACATAACATGCATAATCATGCATCATCATCATCATCATGCCCAACATACTCTCTAAGGCCTTAACAGTCATCTTACATGAACTTATGGGAACTTTCACGTCAAAACTTACATCTACACTTTCCCCCGAAAGTCAATACATAAACTACACTTCCCTAGGGTACACCAGCCCTACTTGGGCGTATGGGCACCCTTCAGTCGCATGGCCTTCAAGCAACTGAACATCATGCGAATGGACCAATGCGGATGAATACCCATGTGAATGAACACCCAATCGTGCGAATGGACCTAATGCAGATGGACTCAATGCGGATGAGTCCTATGCGAATGGAGCTAATGCGGATGGAACTAATGCGAATGGACCCTATGCGGATGAGTCCTATGCGAATGGACCTAATGCGGATGGAACTAATGCGGATGAGCATTTATACGACTCGGCTCTCAGTCGTGTGAATGAACTCTTAGTCGTGCAAATGAACCCTCAGTCATGCGAGTGAACCTTAATCGCACCTCAATCGGCCGTATGGCCTCCATTCGGTCGCCTAGCCCTAGCTGGTCCAGGATGCAGTTCATCCCGAACCCAATCTGCCATTTTCAACCTCCAAGCTCATCTAAACCCATTCTAAGCCCAAATCAACCATCCTAAACCTTAGGAATTCATACCATAACACCATTCAAGCACACACAAGCTCAAAAGCAAGACCTAAACGAATCATACACACACCCACACATACATAAACGGGTCAAACACACACACACTTTAAAAACCCGATTTTCAGATGTATTCCAGCCCTAAATCATTCAAAAACGTGTAACAGAGGGGTCCTAGAACTTGTTAGGATCTGGTATTTGACCAAACACCACTGATTAACTTGTTAAACCAAACCAAATAGTGCGGAATCCTATTTGATTAGCGATCCAATCAGTGAGAACGCACATAGACACAATAACGAATTGAATCTAACATCAAGAATTGATTAGGAATCGATCTGCTGCGTTCTATGAACTTGGAGTACGAATTTAGAGGCTTCTAGACGGCTAGGGTACGTCTGGAGTCGAAGAGGATTCAATGCTTACGTTTTTCCACGAATTAGGTGGTATTTATAGGTTAGGGTTGCTTATTCGGGCGACTGAACCATTGGCATGGTTCATTCGTGCGATTGAGACATGCGGTTGATCCATTCGCACGGCTGAGTGTTCAGTCGTGCGACTGAGTCAGACGCATGAAGTTGTTCAGGCGTATGAACTATTTAGGCGCAGGGACACTCAGTCGCATGGCCATTCGGACGCATGACCACTGTTGGGGCGCATGGTCCATTCGGACGCATGAGAACTTCACTTCACCAAGTTTGAGTGTATTCAATATTATAACATTATGCATAACACTTCAAACAATCACAAACCTATATAATCAAGTCAATATGCGTTAAACAACTCATTAATGAAATATTAAACATTATAAACACAACCAAACATTTGTATTTCATTAAGTACCTATACAATTAGAATTACCCAAGTGTAAGACATATTACATTCAGATCAGGATCTAGGTACATACATGTATCAACAAACTCCCCGTTGGACCTAGATCTATCTATTGTCTAACATCTTTCATGATTTCCTCAAACTTTTTATACTTAGCTTCTTTGGTGACTCCTGTGTTTATCTCAAAAGCAAAACAGAGTCTTATCACTTTCTGGAACTGTAAAGCTTGTACAATATCCTGTGGGTCATAGAATAGTGGCCACTTGTATGAAGTATAAACATCTTGTGCTGACAAGTTGGTGAGCCACATCGGGTCAAACACCCTTATGGTTTCCATTGAGCCATTCCTGTTCAAGACTATTACGACCTCTCGCCTCTCCTTCTCCAATCGTAGTACCACCATTTGAAGTGTGAGTGAAGTCCTGTGCATCTCACGTAGTGGGATCTTAGACATTGTATGGGTGGACTCCACTTCAGCATTACTCTAGGTTTACCAGTTATGGTATCAATTTCAGATCTTCTGATGTACCTCATTGGTTATTGAGGTTTGAAGTCGACCCATCTGGTATGGTACTCCCTCTTTAGAGCAGCTTCAAACCAGCCTGACATCTTACGAGGGTCAACATATAGCAAATTTAACTTTGCTAACTGGTTGAGCTCAAAACCTGGAAGAGTCTGTAGATCATGTGGAAATCTAAAGTACTCTATTCCCTTCTCACGTTTAATCGCGTAAATGTTGAGGTCTGCAAAATGCCCACGCTATGATCCTGCCTGCCACCTTTTGATGTTTCTTGACCTTATACAGTTTGGTGTAGGCAGTTGATGTAGTAGCTCTGCGTTGGGCTTTGATTTCTTCAAAACATGCTGCCCATTCAGCCTTTTTGATTTTGACTTCGGCGTCTAAGGCTTGGGCCTTCTCTTTATCCTTTTCTGACTCTTTCTCCATCCTGTCCAGAGTCTCAAAAGTGTCACTGACAAGAGTGTCTCCCAGATTGGAATGGCAGTTCCCTCCTTGTCAGTGTACTCAGGATAGTGTTGAGCAGTGACATCTTCTATCTCAATCTCATCGACATCCTGAAGCTCATCGTCACTCTCTGTTTGCATAGTTGGAGCATCTTTTACAATCTCAATCAGGATTGAGCTTGAACATTTCTGCCAGTTGCTCATCAGTAAGATCATGATTATTTTTCCCCTTTTTCAGGGGTGTAACTCATTGATCTTCTAAAAATCCCTTGCAGATCAAGAATCATGGTTAGTTGAGTCTTGATCTGTTGAAGGGGAGCAATATCGTGTTCATCCCTTTGATAATTTCGATCTGCTTGATTTAAACATTCAATATATCAATCATTAGTTAACAATCAAGACAGAACCATAGTAATCGAAAACATAACTATTTACATTACATATAAACATGTATTTCGTTAATATCATACATGATCCGAATACAAAAGATATTAAATAACAATAAACCAACTAAGCATTACTCTTGTCCTGGATCATCGGCTCTTTGCAGGGTTGGATGAGGAGGCACTCGGATCTTGAGTACGTTTGGTCCTCCTTTCGCTCGTTGATGTGGCACCTGCAGCTGAAGAGTCGTCGTCTATCATCACTAACATCAGTATGACCATCATGATCATCACCATCATCATCATCATCACTATCATCATCAACATCATCATCTCCATCACCTTCTCCTATCTTTAAGGGCTCTTCTTTGGACCCTTTGAGTTTTAGCTGCAGAGATTTGTTTGCAGCCTCCAGCTCCTCAATCCTTTTGGCGTGTTGCTCCTGGAGCTGAGACATCCGATGTGCCTGCTCATCGATCAATCGAGCCTGATGAGTGAGCTGTAGAAATTGGACAGTGGTCAGGTCTACCAGCTATCTTATCTGATTGGTCTTCTCTTCATCTGCTGCTAACAGTCTCTGCACCATTCGATTAAGTGCTGAGAGCTGTTCCTCTACCCTACTGGGAGGCAGAGGCAATCCAATGGATATGGAGAGAAAGAAGATGGTGCTGTAGGATGGCTAGTGGTGGTGGTGGTGAAGATTGGAGGTGGTATTATGATGGTGGTGGTGTAGGTGTGAATGATGTGGTGGTGAATGGAAGGGTGGTCGTGGTGGTAGGTGGAATGGTGGTAGTGGTGGTAGGTGGAATGGTGGTAGCTGTGGTGGTGGTTATGGTGGTAATAAAGGTGATTCTGTGTTTCTTTCTTTTCAAGCCATGGGGCTGAGCCATCCTCTTCTTCCTCGATCCAGTCAAGGAGGATGCTCCCCTAGAGCACGGCCTGGTAGATCAGGAGTATAAGTAGGATCATCAGTGGTCTCTCCCAATCTGCCTGGGCGTTCACCAACCGCCCGGAGCCCTCGTTCTGTGGGAACAACTTTACTTCCCACAGTCCGAGTCAGTGGCTCCTCTTCTGACTCATCTTCTTCCTCACCAGGCATGAAATCCTGGTGGAACCCAGCAGTCTATGCTCCGTCTCCAGTGGGGGCAGATGCTGGAGATGGAATATCAGTAGTGGGACCCTTTTGTTGAGTGGGTCCTTCATCTCCAGCATCTCCGCTATCATCATCAGAGTCATCATCAGGGAGTTATATCTGCTCTTCTTCAGAGTCACTATCAACGTGACGCCATTTACACCTAGCCGGCGCCACGTAGTCTTCCCGGGCCAAATGCCCAAATAATCTCCTCATAGGGGGCTTTACCTGCTTCCCCTTGTAAACCTTCATCCTGCCCAAAGTGGTATCGTCCATCACCTCGAGTACCACAGCGTCCTCTTCTCCTTCAGCAAGGAAGGGAGCTTCTGGTCTATAATCATCTGCATAAAGCGAGGGTACATGCAGAAGCCCTCCTTCCCTTTCCCCTCAATGTTCTCCACCAAGTAAGTGAAGATCATCCTGGAGAAGCTGAACAGATGGTTCAGCACCAGTGCAGCATATGCGTTCTAGATTTGATTGGACAGATCATCAAAACCTCCTTTCCGAGATGCTAAGCACTTAAGCATTACGTGCGCAAGGTACTTGAACTGGGGACACAAGTTGCTCTTGTTGAGCACCCCTGCATTGATGTCCCCAGCGTACTTGGCCCGCAGGAAACAGCCTCTGACAATTAGGGGGTGTAGTCGTGTGGGACATTCAGCATCGTCCCCAAGCTGCAGCACTATCCTGAGATCTTCCTCAGAGATCTCAATAGCCTCTCCAAATATCAAACTATGGATTCGATGAGGCTCTGATGTTCTATCAACTATAGCACCTTCCAGAAGGCCTGCTGAATAGACCGGTATGGTGTGCATGGAGTTGAGATTACGTGAGAGATCCTTGAGCGCCTAAGAAACGAGATGATTCCAGCAAAGTCGTGCATGTCTGGATGATTGATCCAGATAAGCACAGATATTGTGCTTGGTGCTCATTGTCCACCACTCGTCATCTGTTATAAAAGAAAACGTTAGTATCCGTTGATTAAGAATATCTTGAATCACTTGGACTTGTAATATTTCTTTTGATCTGTCGTGCGAATGAGACTGTGTGACTGAGATCTAGTCGTGCGAATGAGTGGTGCGACTGAAATCCAGTCGTGCGAATTACCTCATACGTACGACTTGTCATGCGACTGAGCTCATACCATTCATGTATATCAGTCATGCGACTGAACTCTACGCATGGTTCAGTCGTGCGGTTTAGCCATTCGCACTACTCAGTCGTGCGACTGAAGTTCATCAACCGTCCATTCGCATGACAGATTGTTGTTCAATTCAAATTCATTTTTGACCAATTCTTATGATTAGATGTCGTGTTTTGGTTCATTGGACTCGCAATCATTATACTTAGCACATAATAACATTATTTCAGTTGATTGCTTGATTAATTGGGTTATTTTGTCAAACAAGTCCGGTTCTTGGTTTGGACCGAACTTGTTGATTTTGCAGTCAAATTGAATGAGAGATGGTTGGATTGAACCGCATTGTACCTGTATAGTCAGTGGAAATCGTCAGTGCACAAGAATTAGTGGTATAGAAAGATCTAATGAAAATTGGCAGAGTAACGACAGTCGTGCGAATTAGGGTTAATTGGGAGTGTGAGTCTCTGCGACCGACTCCCCTCCATTTATACTAAATTTGAATTCAATCGTACGACTGGACTCATTCGCTCATTTCATTCGGGCGAATGGACCTCAGTCGTACGACTGGACTCCCCCTCTATTTATACTCACCTTCAGTCGTCCGACTAGAGTTCAGTCGCGCGACTTGTTCATTCGTCCGCTCTCAATCGGCCGAATGGCTCATTTGTATAGGTCATTCGGTTGAATGGTCCATACTCATGTCCATTCAGCTGTTTAATGCATGAGTATGGTCCATTCGCATGATTGGTCCATACTCAAGGTCCATTCCATGATTGGTCCTACTCAAGGTCCAGTCGTGCGAATGGGTCATACACTTGACATTTTCCTAACTTATGACCATTTGACGTTTAAACCCTTTTAAACTGGTAATTTAACATTATGAACATTTGATCATCTCAGACATGATCATTTTAGACTTAAAACCTTTAGATCACCTCAGACGTGATCTTTTTAAAACCTTTTGTCACCTCAGACGTGACCCATTTATTTGAAAGCATGTGTGGTCACCTCAGACGTGACCTTTTCGATGATAAGGTCCCTTGTCAACTTCCATGACATAGTCCGATACTACACAAAACTGAATTAGACTAACTTTGTACTTACATAAAAGAAATAACACTGAAAATTACACTAATATATGTTTTTGTGTTTTTGTGAGGGTTAATTCCTAAGATGTAACTCTAGGGACTAATTCTTTTGAGAGGGCAGCCTCAATCTTTCAAACCATACATGGACCAATTCAAGTTGGAATCATACAGGATATTCAAATCATTTGAGACCAGTTAGCTAAAACCTTTGATGCTCTATTCTTGTTTTTCATCTAGAGTCATTTAGCAAGTTTAGGAAATCATACTAGTACTATTAGGTCCCCACACTGATTTGAACTTTCAAGAATTGTTACCACAGTGATTGTCAGTATACTTGTCCTCTTAAATCCATACACGGACTTTCAACACCGTTCGATGATCGTTTTAAGGTTTGTTTATTTCAACAAGCATTTGTGAATCCCACACTTATATGGTAATCAACATTCCTCAGGAGATTTTTGAGCGGTCTTCGGGTAGAATTCAAAAAGTGACTATTCTTAGAACTTTCAAAGAGAAGCCAATCCTCAGGTTAGTGCCATCGCACAACAGAGAGGCGGCAAACAACAATGAGTTCTAGAATATATAGGTTATGCTTATCCTCAAGTTAGTGCCACCGCATAGTAGAGAGGCACATAATCTATCTTCTTTTTGAGCAATTTTTCTTCTTTTAGCATTCATGTGCTTTAGCTCATGCTTTGGTCTTACGCACACTTTTGTGGCATTTATTTTGCTCGTCACCCTTATTGGAATCCTATTGATTGTGTTAACCAGGGATAAGGTGTTTCCCATAGCTAGTCAAACATTTTAGTTTAATCTTGAGATCACCAAACGGTCTAGTCATCTATTGTGTTGAATCTACCAACATATCAGCTGTGGTCTAGCAACCTCTAGGTCTACTTTCTTTGTGTTACCTTAGTAGTAGCTAGCTTAACTATCATATTCCTTTTATATTGCTCAGACTACTCAGACTTTGAACTTTGCATCTTTTTCAATTTTGATTTTTAAAGTCCCAAATGGTTTGTACCTGTGTACTATCATATTCCACACGTTAAATTGGTATCACACGTACAATCTTATTTATTATCGGCTTGCCTCTCCTTTTCCCTTGTTTTTTTTTTCATACCTATTCTCCCCCTAAAATACTAAAACCTCTAAGGATTTGCGTTTTAGAATTTTAATGAGCAAGAACCGACATTAAGTGTAATTAACGAAATAACATTAAACGAACAAGAGAATTAAACTAAAGAACACTATAATTTAAGAAATTTTAAGAGAAACTAGACGTGACGCATCGGACTATACATGGTCATCTTCAGGAATGACCTCACTTTTCTTTTTAACACCATTGACCTCTAACAGATATAGAAACGTGGTTTATCAAAAGCCTTTGTATAGAGGTCAGCGCGTTGAAAATCAGTGTTTATTTTTATCACATCGATTAAGTTCTATTCAAAGAGTCACGTATGAAGTATATTTGATTCCAATGTGTTTGGTCTTAGGATATTGGACCGGGTTCTTAGTGACTGCAATCACAGCAGAGTTATCAACAATATAGGAGTGGAAGTGAAATGCAAACCGTATCCCGCATTTGCTGTTGAATCCATATGATTGGGAACAGCAGCTTGCAGCAGCAACGTATTCTGCTTCACAGATTGACAAGGCAACCGAGGTCTGCTTCTTACACTGCCAGGTTACTAATCTTCTCCCAAAGAACTGACACCCTGCTGATGTAGACTTGTAGTTCATCTTGCAGCCACCGTAATCCGAGTCACTATACGCTGTAAGTTCAAATTCATCATCATGAGGATACCACAACCCAAGTGGGGTGTGCCCTTCAGATAACAAAATATCCTTTTGACCCCCATTAGATGATTCACCTAGGCTTTGCCTGATATCGCGAGCATAAACATGTCGCATACATGATATCTGGTCTGGAGGCAGTGAGATACATGAGAGATCCAATCATCCCGCGGTACATAGTGGCATCTACTAGATCACCGTTCTCATCGGGTGCTACATCATGGTTGTAGCCAGTGGAGTGCCAGCTATGGAAGCATTCTCCATGTCAAACCGACTGAGAATATCTCCTACATACTTGGTCTGATGTAAGAAGATTCCATTTGGTGTCTGATCTACTGTAACCCGAGAAAGAACTTCATCTCCCCATGGCGCTTATCTGAAACTCAGCCTTCATTACTGCTTCGAATTCTTTGCATATTCTTCATTCTTAGAAACGAAGATTATGTCATCTACATATATCTGTACTAGCAGTAAGTCACCATCTTTTTCTTTGATAATAGTGTGCAGTCAATGACTCCCCTGCGAAATCCGTGTTTCACAAGATGAGTCGAGAGTTTCTCATACCAAGCCCGTGGAGCTTGATGAAGCCCGTATAGAGCCTTGTCGAGTTTGTAAACTCTATCCCAATGATATGGATCTTCAAATCCCTCGGGTTGACTGACATACACTGTTTCTCTGATTTCACCATGAAGGAATGCACTCTTAACATCTAGCTGATATACTTTGATTTTTCTATAAGATGCATAGGCAAGGAAGATGCAGATGACTTCCATCCTTGCCACTAGTGCAAATACTTCATTGTAGTCGATCCCTTCAACTTGTCGAAAACCCTGAACAACAAGCCGAGCCTTATTCTGATGATCACTCCCTGATCATCTTTCTCACATTTCAAGACCCATTTGGTACCAATGACTTTAGCACCTTTAGGTCTATCCACGAGTGTCCATACACCTAACTTCTTAAACTGAAGAAGTTCTTCCTGCATGGAACTAACCCAAGCCTCATCATTTAGTGCTTCACTAACATACTTTGGCTCAAACTGAGACACAAAGCAGCGGTATGCATCGTCGTGAAGGTATCCTTTTTCCATCATCGAGGCATAATCAGCGGAGTACAACTGATTTCTAGTCTGAACCCCTGATCTCACATCTCCTATAATGTTATCTAAAGGATGATAGACGTTTAGACGTGAGCCAGGGGTTGTCAGAACAACCACCTCAGAGTCAAGATTATGACCATTTGGTTCCGGATCTGAGGCGATAGGAGTCTGAGGTTCAGAAAGTTCAGAAGCATCACTCAACGATGCTTGTGAATTTGTGCTAGTTGGAACCTGTACATCCTGGTTGATCTGATCATTTTCTTCATTTTTTTCATCAGAGGAGGAGTCACTCATATCAACTGCTCCCCCTGAGTTGGTAGGATCATGACTTGTTGAATCTTGAGACGGTGTGTTCAAGACATCATACATCATCTTGTTTGCCAACTCGTCTTCTGAAGAAGAAAGAGATATGTTGAAGGACATGAAGAATCCATCATAGTCGAAGAAGTAAGCAGGCCCTTTTCTAGCAGGCGGAGTTATATATCTCTGAACATCAACATTACACCACACCTCTACTTGACCCGTTGAGTTGTTGTAAACTCTCTTGTTCGGTATGTTGTATCCTAAGAAGATCCCTTCATCAACCTTCTCACTGAATTTTCCCTCCTGAGTTTTTTTCAGCAGGGTGCACGGAGTGCCAAACGGCTCTAGATATTCCAAGTTAGGTTTACGTCGCTGTAATAACTCTTAGCACGTTTTTCCATGGCGTTTTACTACCAGAACTTGATTGAGAGTATAACATGCATTTGCCACTGCTTCATTCCAAAATTTTATAGGCAGTTTCGAGTCTGCAAGCATTGTCTGTGCCGTCTCTATCAAGCTGCGGTTCTTCCGTTCAGCAACGCTGTTCATCTGAGGGGTATAAGCCGAGGTAAATTGATGCACAATTCCCTTTTCCTTGCAATAGTCATCCATTCTCTGATTCTTGAACTCGATTCCATTGTCTGAGCACACCTGTCTTACCTTCAGCTTGTATAGGGATTCCAGTGTAGTTACCAATTCCTTGAAGTATTCAAATGTTTCTGATTTGGATTTCAGAAACATTACCTAGAGAACCTTGAGTAGTCATCAATAACTACATAGCAATACAAGTCGCCTGTGATGCTTCTTGTACTGACTGGACCAAACAGATCCATGTGAAGAAGCTCAAGTGGAAGTTCTATAGAATGAACTTTCTTTTCCTTATGGCGATTTCTTCGTCTGTTTGCCCTTTTTGCACGCAACACAAAAATCCAGGAGTTGGAAGTTTTTGACATTTACTCTTCTCACAAGATCATTCTAGATCAAGTGATTTATTTTCCTTGGATTTATGTGTCCCATTCTCCTATGCCAGGAGATGGATTCCTTTCAGTAGCTTTGGACAAGAAACATTGGACTTCACTATCCGTTGTGGATGCCTTTGAGAGATCCAAACATAAAGATCATTATATCTTGAAGCTGACATTAAGATTGATCTTCGGAATCACGTAGTCCTTCTTTAGAATGTAACACTTCTTGTTGTCAAAAACTACTTAAATCCTTTATCACAGATTTGAAACTGAAAGTAAGTTATTTTGTAATTGTTGGACATAGTTTACCTTATCAAACTTAACTTTCTCATTTCCCACTTCTCTTGGGGCTGTGATATACTCACCTTTGTTTCCAGCAAATGAAACATGCCCTCATTTAATTTGTCTTTGACATTTGATAAGAGAGCTCTGTTCCCTGTCATGTGCCTGGATGCTCCGCTATCACAATCCACGGTTAGTTTCAGTACTATAGCGAACACCCTGCACATTTAATGAACACATTAGTTCATGGTAGGAACCCAAGCCTTAACTGCTTGGGTTTCCTGAGGCATCACATATCACAACTCAACCCACTGACCCTTAAGGTTAAGGATTGATCAGAATTCTATGTGTTCTTATTTTCAGGCACTGAGGAGGTTGTTTCTTTCCATAATCCAGATTTGTGTAAGGCCTGTTTGTGATAAACAGACGAGGCTGATGGATTGAACTTTGGGTTCACAATCCCTTTAGGAGGCGTCATGAGTTCCTCTTAAAAGATCTAGATGTAGATGCAGAAAGTTCAACTTCTTCCTCGCGTGTCTGATAATAAGGACAGTGAGACGCTATTGACCATACTCTTCATAATTATAGCAGGATCTCCTTTCAACTTTATGGTTTATTTGTTTTGGTGGAGATATATTTGTCACATGGTCAACCTTAGTGTGTTTGGACTGAGGCACTACTTTGTTAGATGTATGGGTGGTTTTACAAAATAATTGTTTTACCTGGTTTTACATCTTAATCTCTTGTTCCCTGGACTTTGACATGATGCAAATGATTAAGTAGATTTTATAGTCTTTTTAGGTTCTTGTTTGACTTTGTTTGACCTTGACTTTAAACTCACCCTTTCAAATTCTTTTTCCAGGTTAACACAAGGCATCTTTCCTATTGCCTTTGAAGTGGCCTCCTTTGGTTTAGGGTCGGATTCACTTGATTTACTTACTGAATCAGGATCGCTAACAGAGGAGTAGACACCACATGATCCTTGATGGGGTTATTGTTAATTGGTTTACTTTTGGTGTTCATCAAGGTCTCAGGTGGTGGTGGAACCACTTTGTATCCTAGTCCCTCCCTATTATTTCTCTCTTAACTAAGTGTTGGACAATGTGTGATGAGCTTGTCCAACTATGCAGTTTTTGTTTTAGTGAATTGACTTCTACTTCTAAAACTGCTTTTTGCTTCTTAGTGTCCTCAAGAGAGTCAGATAGTACTTAATGTCATTTGCTTGGTTAAGGCAACTACCTCAGTTTCCCTAAGTGTTTATTTAATAGGGTTATCTTTTCCTTGTAATTGTGCTCGTTTTGTTTCAATACTCTATTTGCTTCTGTGCACAGTTCCAGATCCTTCACTAAGCTATCATTATGATCTAATAGCCTCGCAAATTTGAATCTCTAACTTCTCTAATTATTACATTCTAAGCAAGCATGATTATTAAAAGTTGGCCAGTAGTACTTACCTGGATGTTGAAGAAGAATCAGCCATGAGTGCTGGCTCGGTTGTCTCTGGTTCTGGTGATTCACATGATGATGCAGATTTTCTCTTCAGGCAGGTAATTGACCACATTTGCAGTATCTTCAGAATTTGATATTGCGAGCTCTACTGCTATATCTCCTTCACTTGCAGAATCATTATTAATATCCTCCACACTAACTATATTTGACTCTCCTGGTGAAACGAACCGAAAGCTCCAGTCCTGTCCTTCATCTTCATTAGCATTCAAGGCTTTTGGATCCTTACTTGATGAGTCAACATTACTAGCTGTGGACTTATCTTGACAGTTAAATGACAAGAAGGGATTTCCATTACCTGTCTTCTTTGGTTTCATACACTCCCTCTTGAAGTGTCCCTTCTCACCGCAGTTGAAACATGTAACCTTGGACTTATCAAACCCAAAGGTTGTGTCTTTTGTTGCAACCAGGTTCTGTCCGGTCTTTTTGACAAACTTTTTAGCTCGTCGGACAGAACTTGCCAGAGCCCACATTATGTCCATTCGTTCCAACTCCATTTCATCCACCTGCTCATAATCTTCTTCTGCCAGGTGGTAATTACCTATCTTTGCAGCAACTAATCCATTGTAGGATTGAACCACTGCAGCTAAAAGGTCCATATGTTCTCTGGCCACCTCCACAGTTACATTCCCATGATTGTCGGTTTTCAGCTTTGCTGCATTAGCTTCAGGTATTATATATTGGGTGCTAGATGACCCTGACATTTCTGATCCTGAAGTTGAGGGTTGTGCTGGAACTCCTGCGCTGAGATGAAGGCGGTTTGCAGTGGTGCTCCAGATGTCTTGACTAAAGGAGTAGCATTGTAGAGTGCAGGATTCTAATCGTAGTTGGCCTTTTGGGCTCGATACTTCATTCTCAGCTCCTCTTCTCTCAGTTTCAGAATGAAGTCATTATATCTAACTTTGAGAGCATTCCATTCTGTCTGAGATTAGAAACAAACGAACCCTATTTTTCTGGTAATCCATCAGCAAAGTTGGATACCTTTTCTTCCATCGAAGTAACCACTCCATGAGTGTGCATCTCACTCATCAAGTGGTAGAATCTATCGATCACATCATCAAGGCCTTCTTTTCCCATTGAAGAGAAGTTGTCAAACTCCTTCTTCAATGCTTTTGCCTTGATAGCCTTCAGAGAGGCATTCCCGTCATACCTCTTCTCCAACGCATCCTAAAGTTTCTTAACTTGAGTATACTCCGAATACTGATGGAAAATATCCTTCGGAATAGACTAAGTAAGCAAGGCGTAGACTTTCTTCTCAACGTTGTGTTTTACCTTCTGTGCATCCGACATGCCACTTAGAGTAAGTTTTACTCTGTCAGCTCCAACTGGCATGTTGTAACCCGACTCTATTGTCTCCCACAAATTTGTATCCACTCCATTCAAGTAGATTTCGAAACGTTGCTTCCATAGTGGGTAGTCGTCTAACGTAATAAGTTTTGGGGGTTTATTGTGAATCCCCACTTCAGTAGATTCTGAATATGTGTATCACTACTTGCTGTGTATGCTGAAAACTGATCCCCCATTACACTTGACTTTACTATTTGACAAGCTGCTAATGGTTGTGAATGAAGGTATGCGATTGGGCTTATTTGGGCAATTGAACTAGTGAGGATGGGTTAATCGTGCGACTAAGGAAATGGGATGAGTCTGTCGTCTGAATAAACTAATGCGGTTGAGCGGTTCCAATGAAGATCTCAGTCGTACGAATGAGGGTACGAATTAGTTCAATCGTGCGGTTGAAGGATGCGTATGAACTCAGTCGTGCAATTGAACCAATCGTGCGACTGAAACTGCTGAAGTTTGATAATTCGTAGGTTAAACTTGTTTTGGCTGTAAAAAGTCGAATTTTATCAAACCCTAATAGCCGTATGCCGGAAAAACTACACTTTTTGATCAGGAAACTTCCAAGACTACGTTGGACACAAAAAGATTGCATTTTTGATGCAAAAACACAATTTTGTATCAAAACGATTGAATCAACACACAATCAAGAGCCAATAGCTCTGATACCACTTGTTAGGATCTGGTATTTGACCAAACACCAACTGATTAACGTGTTAAACCAAACCAATAGTGCGGAATCCTATTTGATTGGCGATCCAATTAGTGAGAACGCACGTAGACACAATAACGAATTGAATCTAATGTCAAGAATCGATTATGAATCGATCTGCAACATTCTATGAAGTTGGAGTACGAACTTAGAGGCTTCTGGACGGCTAGGTTACGTCTGGAGTCGAAGGGGATTCATGCTTACGTTTTCCCACGAATTAGGTGGTATTATAGGTTAGGGTTGCTCATTCGGACGACTGAACCATTGGCATGGTTCATTCGTGCGATTGAGACATGCAGTTGATCCATTCGCACGGCTGAGTGTTCAGTCGTACGACTGAGTCAGACGCAAGAAGTTGTTCAGGCGTATGAACTATTTAGGCGCATGGACACCAAGTTTGAGTGTATTCAATATTATAATATTATGCATAACACTTCAAACAATCACAAACCTATATAATCAAGTCAATATGCGTTAAACAACTCATTAATGAAATATTAAACATTATAAACACAACCAAACATTTGTATTTCATTAAGTATCCGTAAAATTACAATTACACAAGTGTAAGACATATTACATTCAGATCAGGATCTAGGTACATACATGTATCAACATAACTCACACAAATGACCACAATGAGAAGAGCTTCGATTTGACCCGCTTCTCAACGATTTTGCTCACTTGAACTGACCCGAACCAACTTTTCTCCCTTTCTCTCTTCTTTGGCTGATTTTGGTGGGTGTGTGGAGAGGGTAAGGGCTGCCCTCTCCCTTAAATACTCCCATTCACCCAACTTTCTCTCGTTGGCGAGTTTGGCCCCTCGACTTTGGACTTTATTTCTTTTTCTTCCTTCGTCGGCTTCAAAATAAATAAAAAACTGGGTGTTACAAGTCCACTCCCCTTAAATAGGTTTTGTCCCTGAAACTTGTTATTCCTCGAACAAACGTGGGTAATGCTGTCTCATTTCTTCCTCAGTCTCCCACGTTGACTCGGATCCTTTCCTGTGCTTCCACTGTACGCGCACATGAGAAACCACTTTATTTCTCAATCTCTTCTCTTTTCGATTAATGATAGGCCACTTAACTCATCTGGTAACTCCAATCTAACCTATCCTACTCGAGCAATGATTCGGAAAGGCCCTATATACATTGGACTCAACTTTCCCCGCTTTCGAAAATGAATGATACCCATCCAAGGTGAGACCTTCAATATAACCCGGTCACCCACCTTAAACTCAATCGGTCTACGTCGTTTATCAGCATACGACTTCTGTCTATCTTTGGCTGCCTTCATGAAGGCCTTGATATTTTCAAGCTTCTCAGTCATAGCCTCGATTACCTCTACACTCTCTAGTTCTTTCTGACCAATATCACCCCAACAAATGGGCGTTCTGCATCTCCTACCGTATAGCATCTCATAAGGTGGAATACCAATGCTGGCATGATAACTGTGTTGTATGAGAATTCAACTCATGGTAAGTGGTCATCCCAACTTCCCCCAAAATCATGACACATGCCTGAAGCATGTCCTCCAATGTCCGAATGGTCCTCTCCGA
This sequence comes from Flaveria trinervia, assembly GCA_025506515.1. Classification (NCBI taxonomy): domain Eukaryota; kingdom Viridiplantae; phylum Streptophyta; class Magnoliopsida; order Asterales; family Asteraceae; genus Flaveria; species Flaveria trinervia. The sequence continues at coordinate 60,881,063 of CM046456.1, read as the reverse complement.
CTGACCATCAGTCTGGGGATGATAAGTCGTGCTAATATGTAACCTCGTCCCCATGGCGTCGTGGAATTCTTCCAAAATTTAGATGTAGACTGGGTGTCACGCTCAGACACGATAGACACCGGCACACCATGACGAGTTATAATTTCCTTGATAAACAAATCAGCTAACCTATTAGATGAATATGTCTCGCGGATCGGTAGGAAGTGAGCACTCTTCGTCAAATGGTCAACAATCACCCACATAGCATCATACCCTTTCGGAGTACGTGGCGGCTTCATAATGAAATCCATGGTGATGTGCTCCCACTTCCATTCCGGTATATCCAAAGGTTGGATCTTCCCATACGGCTTTTGATGCTTGGCCTTCGCTTGTAGACAAGTAAGGCGTTTACTCACATACTCCACATCACGTTTCATACCCCGCCACTAATAATCCTTCTTCATGTCTTGATACATCTTTGTGGCACCTGGATGAATGGAGTATCGAGTCTTGTGAGCTTCATGCAAAATCTTCACCCATAGATCCCCAAAACGAGGAATCCACACCCGTCCAAATCGGGTTTTAACACCAAGTGTGTTCTCACCCAATTTTGCGACCAGACCTCTTATTCGTTCAGAGTTAAGATGGTCTTCTTTCAATGCGTCATATTGAAACTCTTTGACTTGCTTCATCACATCAGAGGTCATGATTAGTTGATACTCTTTCACCCGAATCGGCTCGGGCCTCTCCTTTCGGCTAAGGGTATCAGTCACCATGTTGGCTTTGCCCGGATGGTAGTGGATCTCACAATCATAGTCCTTTATAAGCTCCACCCATCGTCTCTGCCTCATGTTCATATCTTTCTGCTTGAAGAAGTACTTCAAGCTCTTGTGGTCAGTGAAGATGGTGCACTTTGTTCCGTAAAGATAGTTTCTCCAAATCTTTAGTGCAAAGACCACGGCTGCAAGCTCTAAGTCATGAGTAGGATAATTGACCTCATGAACCTTCAACTGCCGGGATGCATAAGCTATAACCTTCCCTCTCTGCATTAACACACACCCCAACCCCGAGTGGGAATCATCAGAATAGACCACCAGATCTTCACTTCCATCGGGTAATGACAGAACAGGAGCTTGAGTCAATCTCGCCTTCAATTCTTCAAACGCCTTCTCTTGAGCCTAACCCGATATAAACTTCACATCCTTCCGGGTTAACTTAGTTAGTGGAGAAGCGATCTTGGAAAAGTCTTGGATGAATCTTCTGTAGTAGCCTGCCAGACCCAATAAACTACGAATCTCGGATGGCGTCTTTGGATACTTCCATTGCATCACTGCTTTCACCTTTGTCGGGTCCACCATAATCCCATCAGGATTCACCACATCACCCAAGAATTGAACTTCGCGCAACCAGAATGCACACTTGGAGAACTTGGTGTACAACTTCTCCTTTCTCAGCGTCTCCAGAACCTCCTGAATATGACCGGCGTGCTCCTCTTCATTCTTTGAATAAATCAGGATATCATCAATAAACACAATCACTGATTTATCCAACATCGGCCGACACACTCGATTCATCAAATCCATAACAGCAGCTGGCGCATTGGTCAAACGAAAAGACATTACAAGAAACTCGTAGTGACCATAACGCGTGCGGAAAGCTGTTTTAGGAACATCCTGCTCTTTCACCTTCAGCTGATGATAGTCAGATTGAAGGTCTATTCTTGAAAACCAACTGGCACCTTGAAGCTAATCGAACAAATCATCTATTCTTGGTAAGGGGTATTGGTTCTTCACTGTCAACTTGTTCAGCTCACGGTAGTCAATACACATCCTTATACTACCATCTATCTTCTTTACGAACGGGACCGGAGCACCCCAAGGAGAGATACTTGGTTTGATGAACCCCTTATCAAGCAGTTTTTGCAACTGCTCCATCAACTCCTTCATCTCAGTCGGAGCCAACCGATACGGTGCCTTGGCAACAGGTTGGGCACCGGTATCAGATCAATCTGAAACTCGATCTCTCGATCAGGTGGCACTCCTAGTAAGTCTTCTGGGAGCACGTCTGTAAAGTCACACACAACTGGTACATCAGATAGTTGTGGTGTTGGCATATCCACATCCTTTACATAAGCCAAGTAGGCACTACATCCATGCCTCATACACTTGCTCGCCACCGCCATTGAGATTACCTTCGGGATCGTCATGACCCGATCACCATAAACCGTCACCGAACCACCGTCAGGCGCTGTCAGAAAAATCATTTTCTTGTAACACACAATGTTCACCTTGGAGTCCGCCAACCAATCCATCCCAAGAACCAAATCGAAACCACCCAAGGTCATCACGAATGGTCTAACAGGAAACTTATGTTGGACCAAAAGAACCAATGAGCCGGATCAGAAAAACCTTTAAGTCCCACAGACGTCACAACAACTGCTGAAGACACAAGTGCTGAAGACAAAGTCTGAAGACAAAGTCTGAAGACACAAGTGCTGAAGACAAAGTCTGAAGACACAAGTGCTGAAGAAAAAGTCTGAAGACAAGTACTGAAGACAGTCTGAACACAAGTGCTGAAGACAAAGTCTGAAGACAATACTGAAGACAGTCTGAAGACAAGTGCTGAAGACAAGTACTGAAGACCAAGTATCAGACGTTGTCACAACAGCTGAAGAGGTCTTCTTCAGTAGTTGTGAGGTTTTCTTTCGGTAGTTTTATGTTTTCCCTTTTCAGTAGTTTAGTTTCAGTAGTTTAGCATCAGTAGTTTTATATTTTGTGCTTAGCACTCTCTGATATGTTCTCAGTAGTTGTGAACATTTCAGTAGTTTGTTAAGTGTTAGTTATTTTTGTAATAAATCTGCCAGATGTCACTATCCCATGATATCAGCAGTGATTGCACTCTATATAAGGAGTGTCAACCTAATTGTAATTAGTGAATAATTGAGCATAAACATTTGATATAATTGAAACATTCCTTTTCACAGAAATATATTCTCTCGTTACAACGTATTTGTTCTTAATGCATACGAATATCAAATTCTTGCTATAATTTGTCTAATTCTTGATCTTATTCCGCTGCGTTACACTCTAATCCATCAAACTTGAGATCATGATCTTGTCAAATGGTATCAGAGCAGGTTAATCATTGATCGATCTAATAATTGATCATTGAAACTGCTATCCAAGATCCAAGTTTGATTGAATTAGCATTTTTGCAAGAAACGGTTATAGAGATTGAATTTTCTGTTTTTTGGCCATTCATCCTGAGATTTATTCTTGGTTTTCATTGAGTCTGTTGTGGTCTATGTAAAATCTTTTAAAAGCTTGAATTAAATTGTATTTGGACCTAAAATGACTACTCCTTCCAATGATCCTCACAATACTGGTTCCTCAACCAAGCCTCCAATGCTGGTTAGGAGTGAGTATAACATATGGCAACGACGAATGCTCCATCACCTGTCTGTTAACAGCTCAAGTTGTTGGACATCAGTGGTACATGGTCCACACAAGCCTATGGTGAATAACCCGGAAACCAATCAAATGGTTCCGAAGAGGAGGGAGCAATACTCAGATGAGGATAAGAAATTGTTTGAGATTGATGCAAAAGCCCATGGAATTCTGGCCATGGCACTGGCCAATGAAATCTATTTTGGGCTAATGCATTATGAAACTGCCCATGACCTCTGGAATGCCTTGAAAGAACAATTTGGAGGAACAGATGAGGTCTTGGCAAATAATAGAGAAATCCTTGCCTAACAATATGAGACATTCTCTCATAGGAAGGTGAGACACTGACTCAACAGTTTGAGTGGTTCTCTTGTTTGATCTCTGAATTAAAAATGGTCAAACATGAGTACACCAATAGCCATATGAATAACAGATTTCTCAGATCACTGCCTGAGAGATGGGACACATATACTATTGTCCTACGCTCCAGTGCAAATTTGGACAAACTATCTCTCACCCAACTCCATGGGAAATTGTTCACATTTGAGAGAGAGATTGAACAGAAACGAAAACTGTCATCATCTGGAAAGCTCACTGATGACTTTGTACCAGGAAACACTGCCTTGTAAGTCATGAGTCAGAGTATGCAGGATCAGAATGCCACTATGATGAGCATATTGATTTCACCTCAAAAAATTCTAATCATGCCTTTGTGAGTGTTGATTGTCATTCTGGTAATAATAGTGACAATCTATGATTTATCATGGATGATTTGAAGGGCATTGCTGATGATGATTTAGAAGAGATGGATATTTTGAGCCAAATGGCCTTGATCAATATCAGATCTCAGAAATTCTACAAGAGAACTGGCAGGAAATTTCCTGGACTCTCTGACAAAACAAAGTTGGTTTTGACAAGAGCAAGTTGAAGTGTCACAAATGCCACAGGCTTGGACACTTTGCAAGAGAGTGTAATCAACTGGATCTAACACCTCTGCACCCTTTTTGACTTTTCCAAATAACAATTCACAATCCAAAGGGCAACATTCTGCTGGGTCTAGTCATTCATCACACCCTCAATCTCCTGCATATTTTGTTCCTCAAGGTCAAATGCCATATCCTTATCCTCGCTATTATATGCCACAGTCAAATCAAGTTCAAGCTCCTATAGTACCACAACCTCATGCACTACCAGAACCTCAACCATCTCCATCTCAATCACAACCTCATCACAGCTTCTTCACACCTGGAGTCGTTGACTGGAGTAGCTTACCTGATAACTTGTCTGGTCACACTGAGCAATACTATGCTGGTGCTAGTCAACTGGTGTGAACACCTTTTTGGAAATCTTGCTCTCATGGCCCTGGAGTCTACTGAGGGTTCCTGCTCAAATGCATCATCTTCACAGGTAACTCAGGTATCTTCAGAGGCTAAAGCCAAGTTATGTTCTGAATCATGCATAGCTGCCTTTGTCTCTATTAGAGAGGCAAATGTAGCATTAATAAATCAAAAACTTGAGTTTGAGAAAACCATTTCCAAAAGAAAAGCTGAGTATGAGTCTGCTCTTAACAGTAAAAGTGATGAGATTTATAAGCTTAAATGCCAATTAAATGATGAAAAGGCCAAGCTAGAGGTTATTCTGGAAGACCACAGGAGTCTCAAAGAAAAACTTGCAGTGACCCAAGTTGAGTGTGACCACTGGGTCTCATCATGCAAGGGATTTGAAATGCTTCTTAGCAAGCAAACTGCTTCAAATGTGAAGTTTGGTATTGGTTACAACCATACTGCTCCACCAACAGACTTTACTCCTAACTCCATAGTTAAGTCTGAAAGTGAAAGCAATCTCCAAACCACATTATCGTGTGAATCATTTCCAATGATAATCTAAGATCAGAGAATGAAACCAGTGTTAAGATCTCAGCAAAAAATTGACTGATGGTCTAACTACTGAGACTCATATGAAGCTGAGTACTTTAGATGTTGTTCCTCAATGTACCCCAAGTACTAAAAGAGACCCAACATCTGAAAAGCATTTCAAATCAGTTGAAATACAAGGACTAACAACTGCTGAGGAATCCATCAAATGGTCTATTAGGACGGATGGAAAACAGTTGAATTACCAGTCTTCAGCTGTTACAAATCCTTTAGTACCTAGTACTGATAGGAGGAAAGTACTGAAGATCACACCTTCAGTATTTTCCACTTCAGCAGTAGAGATGTCCAAGATGAAGAATAAACCATGTGAAATTTGTGGTAAATTCAACATCTATCTGATGAATGTTGGTACAAAAAGGGTTTAAAACTCCAAAGGGATGAGCACATTAAACTAGAAATAAATAAAATGAAAACTGAGTTTGAGACCAAGTTTGTATCACAATCATCTCAACCTGATAAACCCAAGGCCTTACCCAAATCCACTAAGAAGGATGCGGTTTATCAGAAGACAAATGATATTGTTCCTCATGATAAACATAAGACTAAGTCTGTGAAATCTAAGAAGGAGGAAATGGTGGGTCACAGGAACTCATCAAAAACAAGCTCTGGAGTGTCAATGAACTGAAAGCTCGAGCTTCAAATCAGACACAGTGTTATGATGGTTCAGCATCTGTGGGGGAGTTGAGAGTTACCAACTTGAAGCCCCTGTGATCAAACCACTGAAAGGAATTCCAGGTCCAAATCTATTTAAGCACCATCTCCATCTTCATCAGCTGTTAATCATGAGAAACTAGCTATGGTAAATCTGTTGATAAAGTCAGTCCCAAAACCAAAAAGGTTTGGGTCTCCAAGCTAACTAGTTTCTTATGATTTTGCAAGGTTCTTCAGCATGCCAAAGAAGCATCTGGTATGTGGACAGTGGAGGATCCATGCACATGATGGGAGCAGCTCTCTTCTTCATGATTACTCTCAAGGAAAGAAGGGATTTGTCTCATTTGGAAATGATGCTAAAAGTTACATCATTGGAAAGGGATTTGTGTCTAATGGAGATATTAGATTGATGATGTCAACCATGTGGAGAATCTCAAATACAATCTGTTGAGTGTCAGTCAGATGTGTGACAAAGGACATGTTGCTCTTTTCACAAGCCAGAACTGTAGGATTCTGTCTTCCAAGGTTCTGAGTCTGATTGACAAAGTACTGGATGATAATACTCTCTGAAGGCCAACATGATAGGAAGAGTATATGCCTTGGATTTGTCAAAGAAAATTGAGTTAAAAGGCCATCCATGCTTGTTCTCCAAGGCCTCTCTCAAGAATCTAAATTGTGGCATAGAAGGCTGGGTCAGTTAATCTCAAAAACATGAATCAGCTGATCCACAAGAGTTTAGTGAGAGGTCTTCCAATAAAGGAGTTCAATTGTGATGAAATCTGCATTGCATGCTTAAAAGGAAACAACATAAAGTTTCATTCCCACCCATAGAGAAGAATCCAAGTCTAATGCCTGCTTACAACTACTGCACATGGATCTTCTTGGTCCTGTGAAGGTAATGAGTATGGCAAAGAAGAAATACTGTCTGGTAGTTGTGGATGATTACTCTAGATATGTATGGACTTTCTTCTTGCATTCAAAGGATGAGGCTGCTCAGTCCATTATGAACTTTGTGTTACACGTTGAGAAGCAGTATTCCCTACCAGTTAAGTGTGTGAGGAGTGATAATGGTACTGAATTCAGAAACCACACTCTTGATGAGTTTTACTTGTCAAAGGGAATCAAGAGGCAGTATAGCATCCCAAGGACTCCAGAGCAAAATGGAGTAGTGGAGAGAAAGAACAGGACCCTTATTGAAGCTGCAAGGTCCATGTTGGATGATTCTGGTCTGCCACTGACCTTTGGGCTGAAGCTGTCAATACAGCTGCTATGTACAGAATAGAGCCTTAGTAAATCAGAGGTTGATGAAAACTCCTTATGAAGTTTTACATCATTTAGCCCCTTTGATTTATTCTTTAGAGCATTTGGGTGTCCCTGTTACATTCTCAACACAAAGGATCAACTCTAAAAGTTTGATTCTAAGGTGGATGCAGGGTATTTTGTTGGGTATTCATCCACTTGCAAGGCTTACAGAGTATTCAACTGTCGGACAAAAATAGTTGAAGAAACCTTGCATGTGAAGTTCAATGAATCCCCTAAGGATACAATTCCACAAAACCCTGTGGAGTTGTTTGATCTGGACATTCTGCAATATGTTCCTTATCAACCGCCTGCTATTGCAGATCATATGAATCCATCATCTTCTGTAGCTAGTCATCCATTTGGTGTACTGATGATGATGATGATATCAGTAATCACCTTTTCAAGTTTAGTGATCAACTGCCTGATTCAGCTAGACCTGATGTTCCTGTAGCTCCAGTAGCACAATCCACAACAAATGGATGAGATTTCTACAACTTCAACTTCCTTTGAATTACCATCTACTGATTGGTTTCAAGGAAATGCTTCACCATCACCATCTGTTGCTGCTGAGCCTGCTACAAACACTTGCACAGATCTTATTGTGTACCAAGATCTGAAGAATCACCCTATGTCTCAAATCATTGGTGATATCAATGCTGGCGTGTCAACAAGAAGTCAATTGTCAAATTTCTGCTTCTATGCTCTCTTCATTAGTCAGCAAGAGCCAAAGAACTATCACATTGCTTTAAGGGACAATGGATGGGTTGAAGCCATGCAGCTTGAGCTTCTTCAGTTCAAGAAACAGCAAGTGTGGGAACTGGTTCCTCTACCTCCAGGTAAGTGTGCAATAGGCACTAAATGGGTGTTAGGAACAAAAATGATGAAAATGGGCTTATTGTTAAGAACAAGGCCAGACTGGTTGTACAGGGGCTTTCACAAGAGGAAGGTATTGATTATAATGAAACCTTTGCCCCTGTAGCCAGACTGGAAGCAATTCGATTGCTTTTAGCTTATGCTGCTTATCACAACCTTAAAGTTTTTCAAATGGATGTCAAAAGTGCATTTTTGTATGGGAAAATTAAAGAAGAGGTTTATGTATGTCAACCACCAGGTTTTGAGGACAATAAACATCCTAATTGGGTGTATAAGCTTGATAAGGCTCTCTATGGGTTGAAACAAGCTCCTAGAGCCTGGTATGAGACATTATCAAACATTCTTCTGGAAAATAATTTCACTAGAGGCTCCATAGATAAGACTTTATTCATTAAGAAAGCTGGGCAGCATAATCTACTTGTTCAAATTTATGTAGATGATATTATTTTTGCATCCTCTGATCCACAGTTGTGTGATGCCTTTACAAAGTTGATGCAACAGAAGTTTGAAATGAGTGCCATGGGAGAATTACAGTTCTTTCTAGGTTTGCAAATCAAACAAAAGGCTGATGGAATTTTCATTCATCAGTCTAAATACACAAAAGATCTTTTGGAAAAGTTTGATTTACAAAACTGTAAGCCCTGTTCTACTCCCATGTGCAACACCACACAACTGGATACAAATCAGAAAGGTAAAGTGGTTGATGAAACACTTTACAGATGTATGATTGGGTCCTTGATGTACTTAATAGCTTCTAGACCAGATATTATGTTGCTACATGTGTTTGTGCTAGATTTCAGGCTGCACCTAAGGAGTCTCATTTGATTGCAGTCAAGAGGATCTTTAGATATCTGCAAGGCACTCCATCTCTAGGGTTATGGTATTCTACTAGACTGTTAGGATCAGTGATCTACGTTTGATCGATTAGAGAGTATAGCAGCGGAATTCTAACAATGAATTAGCCAATTCACAAGAACGAAAAGATATTCAATGAAGAACAAAAACGGTTATAGATAGAGAGAATTCTGCAAATATATTTCATTCAATATTCGCTTTCGTGGTAACGGAATGTCACAATTACAATTAGGTCGACACCTCTTATATAAGAGATGTGACGTCTGCTGATGTCACTTGATAGTGACATCTAACAGAATTATTCCAACTGAAACACAACTACTAAAGATGTCAAAACAGCTGACATCTTCTTACAAAAATACTAAGTGTTATCAGTTACTATAACTACTGAAAAACATAAAACTACTGATACTACAACGACTGAAGAACAAGCTCTTCAGTCATTTTACAAAACTACTGAAAGTAAAAACATAAAACTACTGATATCACAACTACTGAAGAAGTACTCTTCAGCTGTTGTGACAAACTACTGAAACTTCAGTACTTGGTCTTCAGACTTGAACTTCAGACGTTTCATCAGCTGATGACTTCAGTAGATATCATCAGCTGATGTCTTCAGTCTTTGTCTTCAGACTTTGTACACCAGTTGTTGATCTTCAGCACTTGTAGACTCTTCAGCTGTTATACTTCAGTACTTTGGTCTTCAGCTTCAGCACTTGTGTTCTTTAGCTGTTCAGCTTCAGCACTTGTGTTCTTCAGCTGTTCAGCTTCAGCACTTGTGTTCTTCAGCTGTTGAACTTCAGCACTTGTCGAACTGCTGATGAAGCCTTCAGCAGTTGTTGTGATATCATGTGGGACTTAGAGGTTTTCTGATCTTGGCTCATTGGTTCTTTTGGTCCAACAAACTCCCCCTGAACCAATGCAGCCAAAACCTCTAATTTATTTATTTTCCCACTTATTGTTGGCAAAAAGGTTGGTCTTTTTCCTTCTTGATCAGTAGAGAAGATGACCCATATAAGCTCCGGCCTGGGAAGAAATCTCAGAGATCTGTTTGGCAAGGTATGAATGGGAACTCTGTTTTGGGGAACTGGACACAGAGTTGTTATCCCATTCATGAGATTTACTTCCCCATAATGAGTCTGTATGACTCTCGAACATAGGCTTCAAGGAGAACAACTTGTTCCTCCTTGGAGAATTCTTCTACTCCTCCTTCAAAGAAGAACTCTGGACCATAGTACTCAGATAAGTACTTTACAGTCCTGCCATTCTTCAACTCCACAGTAGTTACCTCCCTATAGACAAATTCATCAGGATGAGTGCCTTCAAGGAGTAACTGGAGCTCATTCTTCTGATGTCTTCAAGCTTTTTATATAATAACCCCTTTTTGATCATCTTGTTTTCCAGTAAAGCTTGAGGGGTCATTTTGATTGATGAGCCTTCTTGAATTCATCGATTATTTCCCATGGTGAGACTATAATGGCCAGCATGATTGTAGAGTCTATGTTTTTCTAACCTGGCCATTGTATCTATGTGGAATGGATCTTTTGTGGATTCTAGAACTCACCTTGGGGTCTGGCCATACTCTCACTCTCTCCTTCTGATACTGAAATGTGTGTCTGAGAGTGTACAACCTTGAGCATGCCCTTTCATGGCTTGTATAGATGATGACTGAGGAAATTCCTTGTCAACCATCTTCAGTAGTTGCTCATCGTGCTGCTTCTGCTGTTCTTCATCTTCTATTTTGACTCTAACCGTTTCCCTTTGAGAGTCAGGTGTGATCATGGGTTGATCCTGGGTTCTGGTAGCCTTAGAACAGCAGAAAGTGGCAGACTATCATCTTCATCCTCTTCTTCTTCATCTTTTTCTATCCTCAGCACCCTTCCTCCTCTTTTAGATGCATCACTGGATGATGGTTGGGTTGGTAAAGGAATTGGTTTTGAAGATTGAGGATGTTTGGATTTGGGCTTAGAGATTGGTTTGGAGATTTGAGGGGTAGGCTGTTTTGAGTGGGTGATAGGGAAGGTTGTTCAAGCATTTTGGTTGTGAGTTTGGCCTTTGTAAGTCTTGCCATTTCAAACCTTTTTCCAGCCCCAGCCTCATCAAGTGCTTCAATGATAATCCCCTTATGAAATTGCTCAGACAAACAGATTCTGGTGGCTATAGCCAGAATACTGTCTCTGGTCCATGAACGAATCTCCATCAAGATCTTCCTAAGTATTTGGCAATGAATCGAATCATGATCTTCAATCTCTCTTTCTCCAGTACATCATACCCAGCCCATCTGGTTTGAATTTCCTCCACTTCCAACCTCCTGATCTCACTGTCTAGTGTGGCTGTGTCAAAGCCTTGCTTGAAGAGTTGCTCAATGATTTTGTCCATGGATCGGCTGTGTGTGTCATCTGCATCTTTTACCAGCTCTTCAAGGATTTTTCTTCAGCAGTAGTTTGATCACCAGCACTTTTCTTATTTTGTAAGTGATCAGTTGTTGTTGCTTTTCTGTTTCCAACTCCTGGGTTTTCTCTTGTGCCTTCTCATCTTCAGTTCTTTTTCTTTCTTTTCTTTCACTGCAGTACTCTCCCCCTTTTTGGATGCATTGGAGACAGGGGTTTGTACCGCAGAAAGTTTCTTGTGCACAGTAGCATCAATGAGTGGTTGTAGACTTGAGGAAATCCTCTCATCAATGGCTTGATAAACAATTTCATTGATGATGGGAGTGATGAGAGGGAGGGATTGTTGGAATACAGCAACCATCTGCTCTGGGGCGTTCTGTCCCGGAGAGATAGTGCCAAAAGCAGAAGCTGGAGGCTCAGTGAAGTGAGAGGGTAAAGTGTTTGGGGAACCTTCAACTGAAGGTGCCATCTGTGGGTTGGTGGGGGCAGATGGACTTTCATCCTGAGACTTCTTGGCAAGCAGTTCTTGTAGTCTGCTTACCTCAGCCTCCAGGATGGTGTTGTGGGCTAGAACGTCATAGAAAAAGCCCAGGTCATCATCAGCAGAAGCTGAATCACCTGACCTCCTGCTTGGAGCAGGATGTACATGCACTAGGTGCAGACCAGTTGTAGCATGTGCCCCTTTGTCTTGGAACTGGGGACTTCCAGCCTCAGGACTATGTCCTCATCAGCTGTTGCCTCTAGTGAGGTCTTAGCAATGTTACCAGCCTCATTCTGATCATGTGCTGATGCAGAAGAGGTGGCAGCTCACTAGATATCTAATCTCCCTATCTACACCAGGAGATAGAAGTTGTAAACCCCGGTGCTGTGGGTTGTCAGAAGCATGGGGATCCTCTTCCTCAATGTCTGTGGTTTCCCTTTGTTGGTGGTTTTTGGGGAGGAGGAGAGGCATGCAACTGAGTCAGCACGTTTGCAATATTATGGTTGGACTTTGGGGGCGGTTGCATGGGGAGACGGGATAGAAGCAGTGTGCACCTGGGGAGGATGGTGCTCTTCAATGGCAATCTCTCAAGTGAGGAAGATCCCAGATATGTGGGTACCCCTTGTGTGGTGGCTTCAGGCTCCTTTTGAGAGGAATCCTGAGCGGCTATGGCTGGTAGAGTCTCTGATACTGCTGGGGGGTTTAAGCCAGCAAGTATATCCTGCGTTGGTGGTGCAGGAGTATCTTCAGGGGACTCATCTCCCTGAATAGCTGTTTTGGGTGTTTTGGTTTTGGTTTAGTGGGGAATTTGGTTCTGATGAGGAAGCTGTGGGTTCCCTGTGCTTGGGTTTTAGCATTCGGGGAGATTCTTTGAGTGTAAGGTCTGAGTTGTGCCTGGAGTATACCTCAGCCAAAACAGCTGGTGCAGGGACTCCAAGGCCAACAAGGCCATCAGATTTTAATTCATCCAAAATAATGGCCATCAGAACCCTGGGATATAATGGCCATCGGTTTGCCACAGGTTTCTGAGCCAAGTTCTTTATTTCTAGAAACACGATTTCAGAAAAATTTAGCGGTTGGTGTTCTAGAATAGAATACATACCTGTTGCCATTGAGATGACATTTGATCCCAAGAAGATGTCTTGGAGGCTAAGCAGACATTTACCATGTGAAAAATGACTTTCTCAGCGTCAGGAAATGTTCTTTAGAACGGTTGTAGCCCGAAGATCACCTTCATACCCATGATTGATAAATGACATATCGGTTATGCCCTTTGGGTATGCAGTCACAGCGGTGGAGTCGTGTAAGTGTAATGCCTAATGTCGGCTGTAACGACCACTGGTTTCTGGTTGACAAGGGACCGAACAGAGATCTGGCCGGTAGACTCATCAGTATGAACAAGAGCATTTGACCAGAATTGACTGAGGGATTCAGGGTAAATGGTTGGATTCAAGAGAAAGGATGCGATATGTGGAATCCACCATTAAGTCAATGGCATTATCATATTTGTTCCAGAAAGCCGACTTTGTAAGGTAAACAACGCAGTTATGTCGTGGTTTCAGACTCATGGTCGCCATGTTTGAGAGAGAGAAGTTCAGAAAATAACGGCTAATGAAACATTAGAGAAGAGGACAGGTATATATAGGGTAGGGGTGAGAAAATGACTGAAGGGTTTGGTATTAGTCATCAGTAGTTTTAAACCGACTGTTGACATGGTATTACCCTTTCAGACGTTGTGAAACAGCTGAAGTCGTGGTTTTAGGCATCAACAGTTAGAAAATACTGAAGACCATGGTTTTGACTTCAGATGATTGAAAAACTGAGGACTTGTGTTTGTCATCAGTAGTTGTGAAATACTGAAGATAGTGGTTTTGTCATCAGTTGTTGTAAACAGCTGAAGACTTGTGTTAGTGTTGGACCAAAAGAACCAATGAGCCAAGATCAGAAAACTCTAAGTCCCACATGGTATCACAACAACTGCTGAAAGCCTCATCAGTAGTTTGACAAGTGCTGAAGACTTCAACAGCTGAAGATCAAGTGCTGAAGACCTCACAGCCGAAGAACCAAAGTGCTGAAGTACAACAGCTGAAGAACACAAGTGCTGAAGCTGAAAGACCAAAGTACTGAAGTACAACAGCTGAAGAGTTACAAGTGCTGAAGATCAACAACTGATGTACAAAGTCTGAAGACAAAGACTGAAGACATCAGCTGATGGTATCTACTGAAGTCATCAGCTGATGAAAACCTGAAGGTCAAAGTATGAAGATCAAGTACTAAAGCCTCAGTAGTTTGTCACAACTGCTGAAGAGTACTTTTCAGTAGTTGTGATATCAGTAGTTTTATTTTTATTTCAGTAGTTTTGTAAAACGACTGAAGAGCTTGTTCTTCGGTCGTTGTAGTTTCAGTAGTTTTATATTTGTACTTAACATGCTGATATGTCCTCAGTAGTGTGAACATTTCAGTAGTTTGTTAAGAATTAGTTATTTTTGTATTGGATGCCAGTTATCACTTTCCGTGATAACAGCAGTGATTGTTGCACTCTATATAAGGAGTGACAACCTATTGTAATCAGTGAGATGAATGAGGAATGAATGGAATGAATGATTGATTTGATTAGAAATATTCTACATCTATAAACATTCCTAGAAATCAGAAATATATTTCTCTCCCATAACTGTATGCGATCTTAATGCTTACAAGTATCAATTGCTTGCTACAATTTGTCTAATTCTAGTTGTATTCCGCTGCTTTGTATTTTGATACATCAAACTTGTGATCACTGATCTGTCAAATGGTATCAGAGCAGGTTAATCATTGATCGATCTAACAATTGATCATTGAAACTGTATTCAAGATCTAAGTTTGATTGAATTAGCTTTGTTTTTGCAAGAAACGGTTATAGAGATTGAATTTTCTGTATTTCTGCTCATTCATCCTGAGATCTTTTCTGGTTCTCATTGAGTCTGTTGTGGTCTGTCTAAAACTTTTTAAAATTGAACTAAATGTTTTTGATCTGAGAATGACCACTCCTTCCAATGATCCTCACAATACTGGTTCCTCAACCAAGCCACCTATGCTGGTTAGGAATGAGTATAACATATGGCAAAGACGTATGCTCCATCACCTGTCTGTTAACAGCGCAGGGTGTTGGACATCAGTGGTACATGGTCCACACAAGCCTATGGTAAATAACCCGGAAACCAATCAAATGGTTCCAAAGAGGAGGGAGCAATACTCAGATGAGGATAAGAAGTTGCTTGAATTGATGCAAAAGCCCATGGAATTCTGGCCATGGCATTGCCCAATGAAATCTATTCTGGGCTAATGCATCATGAAACTGCCCATGACCTCTGGATTGCTTTGAAAGAACAATTTGGAGGAACAGATGAGGTCTTGGCAAATAATAGAGAAATTCTTGCCCAACAATATGAGACATTCTCTCATAGAAAGGGTGAGACACTGACTCAACAATATGAGCGGTTTTCTTGTTTGATCTCTGAACTAAAAATGGTTAAACTTGAATACACCAATATTCAGATGAATAACAGATTTCTCAGATCACTGCCTGAGAGATGGGACACATATACTATTGTCCTACGCTCCAGTGCAAGTTTGGACAAACTATCTCTCACCAACTCCATGGGAAACTGCTCACTTTTGAGAGAGAGATAGAACAGAAGAGAAAGCTGTCTTCATCTGGAAAGCTCACTGAAGACTTTATACAAGGCAACACTGCCTTGGTGGGTCATGAGTCAGAATATGCTTCATCTGAATGCCAGTATGATGAGCATATTAATTCTCTTCAAGCACTTCTGATTCTGCATTTGTTAGTGTTGATGGTCAGTTTACTGGGTGTAATAATGACAATCTATGTTTTATTATGGATGATCTCAAGGGGATTGCTGATGATGACTTAGAAGAGATGGATATTTTGAGCCAAATGGCCTTGATAAATATCAGATCTCAGAAGTTCTATAAAAGAACTGGAAGAAAATTCCAGGACTCTCTTGCAAAACCAAAGTTGGTTTTGACAAGAGCAAGTTGAGGTGTCACATGCCAAAGGCTTGGACACTTTGCAAGAGAGTGTAGATCAACTGGATCTAACTCTATGCACCCTTTGTGACTTTTCTGGCAATAGTCAAACAACACAGAGGGCAACATCCTGTCACCTCTAGTCATCATCCTCAACAACAATCTCCGGCATATTGTTCCTCAGGGTCAAATGCCATATCAGTACCCTTGTATTACATGCCACAGTCAAATCAAGTTCAAGTTCCTAGGACACCACAACCTCATGCACTACCAGAACCTCAGCCTTCCCTATCTCATCAACACCTCATCTCAACAACACAGCTTCTTCACCCCAGGAGTTGTTGACTGGAGCAGTTTACCAGATGACTTGTCTGGTCATGATCAACTGTTCTCAGGTGCTGGTCAACATGGTGGTGACAGTCCCTTTGGGAATCTAGCTCTTATGGCTTTGGAGTCTGCTGATACTTCATTTTCCAATGCCTCTACACCTCAGGTATCACAGGTATCCTCTGAGGCAAAAGCCAAATTATGTTCTGAACCATGCATAGCAGCATTTGCTTCCATTAGAGAAGCAAATGTAGCTCTAATTATAAGAACATTGAGCTAGAACAAATAATTTCCAAAAACAAAGCTGAGTTTGAGTTTGTGCTCAAAGATAAAAATGATGAGATTTATAAACTGAATTGCCAAATAATTGATGATAAGGCTAGAGAAGAAGTACTTCTAGAGAAGTACAAAGATCTCAAAGAAACCCTTGCAGTTACCCAGGTCGAGTGTGATAGATGGGTACAATCATGCAAAGGTTTTGAAATGCTTCTAGTAAGCAATCTGCTTCAAATGTGAAGTTTGGAATTGGTTACAATCACACTGCTCCACTACAGATTTTACCCCAAGAGCAGAGGTAGAATCTGATGGTGAGAGTGATAACCAATCCATCACATCATGTGATCTACCTTATGATACAGCACAATCAGAAGTAGCAGTCAGCATCAAGCCTTTTCGAACCTATCAGCTGATGTTGATGGTTCAAATGCTGACATTCACATGATAATGAGTTGATCAACTCAGGAGTTAATCCTGAAGGTCCTGAAAGGACTAGAGAGCAGGATTTAACACCTGAAGTTCAAACTTCAACTGTGTCAGTACTGAAGAGAAGAAAACTGGCAGTAGAAAGAGTTTGAAGACTACTAAAGAGGTAGTCAAGAAAGCAACCAATGCTTCCAAAGCATTGAAGAACAAGTCTTCTGTTGCTTCACCATCTTTAGTTGATGATCAACCTAAGATGAAGAAGAAACCATGTGAAGTATGTGGTTTGTTCAATCATCTTACAGATGATTGTTGGTACAAAAGAGGTTCCAAACTCAAACAAAAGGAAGAAATTAATGAGAAAATGGTTAAAATGAAAATGAGTTTGAGACCACATTTGTATCAGCAACATCAAATCCTGTAACCCTTAAGTCCTTAAAGAAATCCAAAAAGGAAGGGGTTTAAACAGGTGACAGCTGAGGGTGCTCAAAAGAAGAAGGTGCAACATAGGACCTTATCTAACTCCACTAGCAATGTGTCTGATGAGCTGAAAGCTTTATCACAAAATCAGACACAGCTGGTGATGATGGTACAACATCTGTTGGGTTAGATTAACCAACTAGATTCTCCTATGTTGAAACCACAGAAAAGGAGGTCAAAGCCAAAGGACTCCTCTTCTACACCATCCTCTTCCTCTCAGGCTGTTGTTTCAAATAAACATGTTAGTTTACCATCTATTGATGAGACCAGGCCCAAAACCAAAAGGTTTGGGTCTCTAAAACTAACTGATTGTTTATTATTGCAGGGTTCTTCAGCATGCCAAAGTAGCATCTGGTACGTAGACAGTGGGGGATCTATGCACATGACTGGGAACATCTCTCTTCTTCATGACTACTCTCAAGGAAAGAAGGGATTTGTCTCTTTTGGCAATGATGCTAGGGGTTACATCATCGGAAAGGGCTTTGTCTCCAATGGAGAAATCAAATTTGATGATGTTAATCATGTGGAAAATCTCAAGTACAACCTTTTGAGTGTCAGTCAAATGTGTGATAAAGGCCATGTTGCCCTTTTCACCAGTCAAAACTGTAGGATTCTGTCATCCAAGTTTTGCACTTGATTGACAAGGTGTTGGATGATCACACTCTCCTGAAAGCCAACAGGACAGGAAGAGTGTATGCCTTAGATCTCTCTAAGAAGATAGATCTCAAGGCAATCCTTGCCTATTTTCCAAAGCCTCTTCTCAAGAATCTAAAACTGTGGCACAGGAGGCTTGGTCATGTTAATCTCAAAAACATGAATCAGCTTAGCCACAATAGTTTAGTCAGAGGCTTACCAATAAAGGAGTTCCACTGTGATGAAACCTGCACTGCTTGTTTAAAAGGAAAACAGCACAAAGTTCATTCCCTCCTATTGAAGTGTCCAAGTCCACTGCCTGCTTGCAATTACTGCATATGGATCTATTTGGTCCTGTGAGAGTAATGAGCATGGCAAAGAAGAAATACTGTCTGGTAATTGTGGATGATTACTCCAGATTTGTATGGACTTTCTTTCTACATTCAAAGGATGAGACTGCTCAGAAGATTATTCACTTTGTGCTGTACATTGAGAAGCAGTATTCCCTTCCAGTCAAGTGTATTAGGAGTGAAATGGAACTGAGTTCAGAAATCATACACTTGATGACTTCTATCTTTCAAAGGGAATCAAAAGGCAGTTTAGCATTCCAAGGACTCCAGCAAAATGGAGTAGTGGAGAGAAAAGAACAGGACCTCATTGAAGCTGCAAGGTCCATGCTGGCTGACTCAGGTTTGCCATTGACCTTTGGGCTGAAGCTGTCAACAACGCTTGTTATGTGCAAAATAGAGTTTTAGTAAATCAGAGGTTGATGAAGACTCCATATGAAGTTCTCCATCATTTGGCTCCTCTGATTTCATTTTTCAAAGCATTTGGGTGTCCCGTTTCATTCTCAACACAAAGGATCAACTCCATAAATTTGATCCTAAGGTGGATGCAGGGTACTTTGTGGTTATTCATCTACTTGCAAAGCATATACAGAGTCTTCAACTGCAGAACAAAGATGGTTGAAGAAACTATACATGTTAAGTTTAATGAATCTCCAAAGACAAGATTCACAAAGTCCTGTGGAGTTATTTGATTTGGACATACTGCAATATGTTCCTTATCAAACTCCTGCTGTTGCTCCTGTCAACAGTTCACACCTGGTGGTACTGCTGATGATGATGATGATTGCAGTACTCACCTCTTCAGGTTTAGTGATCAGCTGCCTGACTTGCTAGACCTGATGTCCTGTAGCTCCAGTAGCACCATCCACAACAAATGCTGATGAGATTCTTCGAATTCAATTCCTTTGAATTACCATCCACTGATTGGTTTCAAGGAAATGATACACCATCACCATCTGTTGCTGCTGAACCGGCTACAAACACTTGCACAGATCTCATTGTGTATCAAGATCTGAAGAATCACCCTATGTCTCAAATCATTGGTGATATCACTGCTGGAGTATCAACAAGAAGTCAATTGTCAAATTTTACTTCTATGCTCTCTTCATCAGTCAGCAAGAGCCAAAGAATTATCACATTGCTTTAAAGGACAATGGATGGGTTGATGCCATGCAGCTTGAGCTTCTTAGTTCAAGAAACAGCAAGTGTGGGAACTGGTTCTCTACCTCCAGGTAAGGTAAGTGTGCAATAGGCACTAAATGGGTGTTTAGGAACAAAACTGATGAAAATGGGCTTATTGTTAAGAACAAGGCCAGACTGGTTGTTCAGGGGTTTGCACAAGAAGAAGGTATTGATTATGATGAAACCTTTGCCCCTGTAGCCAGACTGGAAGCAATTCGATTGTTTTTAGCTTATGTGCTTATCAAAACCTTAAAGTTTTTCAAATGGATGTCAAAAGTGCATTTTTGTATGGAAAAGTTAAAGAAGAGGTTTATGTATGTCAACCTCCAGGCTTGAGGACAATAAACATCCTAATTGGGTGTATAAGCTTGATAAAGCTCTTTATGGGTTAAAACAAGCTCCCAGAGCCTGGTATGAGACATTATCAAACTTTCTTCTGGAAAACAATTCACTAGAGGCTCATAGACAAGACTTTATTCATTAAGAAAGCTGGGCAGCAAATCTACTTGTTCAAATTTATGTAGATGATATCATTTTTGCATCCTCTGATCCAAAGTTGTGTGATGCCTTTACAAAGTTGATGCAACAGAAGTTTGACATGAGTGCCATGGGAGAATTACAGTCTTTTTGGGGTTGCAAATCAAACAAAAGGCTGATGGAATTTTATTCATCAGTCCAAATATACAAAAGATCTTTTGCAAAAGTTGATTTACAAAACTGTAAGCCTTGTTCTACTCCATGAGCAGCACCACACAACTGGACTCGGATCAGAAAGGTAAAGTGGTTGATGAAACACTTTACAGATGTATGATTGGGTCCTTGATGTATTTAACAGCTTCTAGACCCAGATATTATGTTTGCTACATGTGTTTGTGCTAGATTTCAGGCTGCACCTAAAGAGTCTCATCTGATTGCAGTCAAGAGGATCTTTAGATATCTGCAAGGCACTCCATCTCTAGGTTTATGGTATTCTACCGGACATTCTGGTAAATTAGTTGCTTTTTCTGACAGTGACTATGCAGGGTGTAAGTTGACCAGGAAATCAACTTCTGGTGGATGTCAATTCCTAGGCAACTGCTTGATTTCTTGGCAGAGCAAGAAACAGACCTCAGTTGCTACATCTACTGCTGAAGCAGAGTACATTGCTGCTGCAAGTTGTACATCTCAGGTACTCTGGCTTCAAAACCAACTTTTGGATATAGCATTACAGAGACTAAGACTCCATTGTTAATGGATAGTGCTTCAGCTCTTGTATTGTCAAAAATCCAGTCCAGCACTCTAGGACCAAACATATAGAGATCAGACATCATTTTATAAGGGATTGTTTTGAAAAAGGTCTGATTGATCCTAAGTTTGTGCCTAGTGCTGATGAGCTTGCAGACATTTTTACTAAGCCTTTGGATAGTTCAACTTTCCAAAACCTGGTGTTAAGCTTGGTATGCTGCAACTAGATAAGTGACAACTACTGATGATCTTAGTAATTCATACTGATGATCATAAGTACCAAGTCACATATAAGTACTGCTGAGTTCGTTTAACCTCAGTAGTCTTATAACTACTGAAGGCTTAATGTTTCACAAGTACTGAAAGTACTTCATCTTTTCTAAACTACTGATGCAGTTACAACTACTGCAATAAGTAAAAACAGATAAGTACTGATGTCCTATGAAACAACTGAAATCAGCCAAAAAGACATGATGAATGTGTTGAGGACAGACTGAAACAGCTGAAAAGCTAAGAATGACGAAAACAACTGAAAAGAACTTTCTCTTCAGTCGTTTGTGCAACTGCTGTTAATTTTAAACAACTGAAGCAAAACCACGTCTTCAGTAGTTTTATAACTACTGATGACTAATCCCTAGTCTTCAGTGTTACAACAACTGATGACAAAACCACTGTCTTCAGTAGTTTTATAACTACTGATGACACACACAAGTCCTCAGTGGTTTCAATCATCTGAAGTCTCAAAACCACGGTCTTCAGTAGTTTCTAAAATACTGATGCCTAACACCACGACTTCAGCTGTTTCAACGTCTGAAAGGATAATACATGTCAACGGTCGTTTAAAACTACTGATGACTAACACCACATCCTTCAGTCGTTTCCTACCCGTACCCTATATATACCCCTAACCTTAGCTCTCCATGCTTCATCTTCTTCAAACCTAACGTTCCTCTCCAAAACTTCTCTCTTCTCCATGGCGTCTATGCAAATTAAACCGCGACACAACTGTGTTGCCTACCTCACTAAATCGCCGATCTGGACTAAGTTCGATACTGCTATCGATCTTAGGTTCAGTCCCAATACAACAAGGCATTTCTTCTGAACCCCGTCTTACATGCCGAATCCTTGAACCAATTTGGATGAACGTTACTACTGAGGAGAGCAAAACACCATCCCTCCGGTCAGTCGTCAACAACAAAGAAGTAGTCATTACTCTGCAACAATCGCAAAATTCTTCAACTGAATGATGCTACTTCTCCTGCTGGATATCCGAAGGGCACCATCGATCTATCCTTGCTCAAATGGATATCAAGGCGATCTCAGTGCCTCCACCATCATGAAGAAACACTTTAATGAGACTGAGCGCCTGGTTTTGACATGGTAAATGTATGTTTGGCCCTAAGACGTCGTCTTGGGATCAATGTCCACAAATGGCAGCAGGTAATGTATTCTATCCTTGAGCAACAACCACTAAACTTTTCAGAGTTATATTTTCAGAGCTCAAAGATATGGCTCAAAAACAAACTGCCAACCGTTGGATACTTATCCACGGTTATAATGGCCATTATTACAGACCAGTTAATGCTGAGGGACTTGTTGGCTTGGGAGTCCCTGCTACGGCTGTTCTGCGGAAGTATACTCCGGCACAACTCTAACCGGACACTAAAAATGGCTGCCAAGATGCGAAAACCCACGCATGGAACCCCAGCCACCACCTCCAAATCCAAAGTCCCCACCAAACCCACAAAAAAGAAAACCAAACGGCTACTCAGGGAATTGAGTCCCCTGAGGATGCCCCTGCAACACAAACGCAGGATATATCCACTAGTACAAACCCCTAGTGGATACAATGACTCCTCCAGCCACAGCCGCTCAGGCTTCCTCTCAACAGGAGCCTGCAGCAACACCAAGGGGGTACCTACTCATCTGGGATCTTCCTCACTTGAGGAGATTGCCATTGAAGAGCACCAACCTCCCCAGGTGCACACTGCTTCTATCCCCTCACCCAAACAACCGCTCCTCACAGCCCAACTTTAATAGTTGCACAAGTGCTGACTCAATTGCACTCCTCACCCCCTCCCCAGAAACCACTTACTACTGGGAATACCTCTACAATTGAGGGGGAGGAACACAGTGCCCTTGAGAACCCACAGCACAGGGGTTTCCCAATTCTATCTCCTGGTGTAGACACGGAGCTTAGAATATCTAGTGAGGCTGCCACCATCCTCTGACTCAGCACATGACCAGAGTGAGGCTGGTAACATTGCTAAGACCTCACTAGAGGCAACAGCTGATGATGGACATTGTCCTGAGGCTGGAAGTCCCCAGTACCAAGCACAAGGGGCACATGCACCAACTGGTCTACACCCAGTGCATGTAAATCCTGCTCTAAGCAGGAGGTCAGTGATTCAGCTTCGGCTGATGATGACCTGGGCTTCTTCTATGATGTTCTTGCCTAGAACACACTCCTTGAAGAGAAAGTCAGTAGGCTGCAAAACCTACTTGACCAACTCTCACAAGGAGAAAGACCATCTGCCTCTATCCACCCACAGATGGCACCTTCCCTTGAAGGTTTCCAAACACCGAGCCACTCCAAAATCAACCACCTGCCTCTGCTTCAGGCCCTACTTCTCAGGAACAGAACCCTCCTGAGCAAATAGGTGCTGTACTCCAAAATTCCCTCCCTCTCATCACACCCATAATCACTGATATAGTGATCAAAGCCATTGATGAGAGGCTTTCCTCAACATTACAGCCCTTGGTTGATGCTGCTGTCCAAAAGACTCTTCTGCGGTACAAACCCCTTCCTCCAATGCAACCAAAAAGGGGGAGAGTACTGCAGTGAAAGAACAAGAGGAAAAGAACAGAGGAAGAAGAAGCAAGAGGAGGAAAAAAGAAAAGCAACCTCTGATCACTTACAAGCGAAAGAGAAGTGCTGATGATCACACTGCTGAAGACAAATCCTTGGAGGAGCTGGTTAAAGAAGCTGACACCACACACAGCCGATCCATGGATAAAATAATTGAACAACTCTTCAGGCAGGGTTTGACACAGCCACACTGGATAGTGAGATCAGAAGGTTAGAAGTACAAGAGATACAAACCCGATGGGAAGGGTATGATGCTCTTGAGAAAGAGAGATTGGAAATAATGATCCGCTTTATTGCAAAATACTTGGGAAGATCATTAATGGAGATCCGCGCATGGACCAGGGACAGCATTCTGGCTATAGCCACCAGAATCTGTCTGTCTGAGCAATTCAACAAAGGGATTATTGTGGAAGCCCTTGATGAGGCGGGGCTGGTAAAAGGTTAGAGATGGCTAAACTCACAAAGGCGAAACTAACTACAAGGATGCTAGATCAACCTTCCCTTCCACCCACTCAAACAGATCCTATCCTCAAATCTCCAACCAACCTCTAAGCCAAAATCCAAACATCCTCATTCTTCAAAACCAATTCCTTCACAAACCCACCATCATCCAGTGATGTACCCAGAAGAGAGAAGGGAAGGAGGAGAAGGGTGCTGAGGATGGAAGAAGAAGAAGAAGAAGAGGATGAAGATGATAGTCTGCCACTCTTGCTATTCTGAAGCTACCAAAACCCCGAAGTCAACCCATGATCACACCTGACTCTCAAAGGGAAATGGTCAGAGTCAAGATAGAAGAAGAAGAACAGCAGAAACAGCACGATGAGCAACTGTTGAAGATGGTTGACAAGGAATTTCCTCAGTCATCATCTATTCAAGCCATGAAAGGGCATGCTCAAAGGCTGTACACTCTCAGGCACACTTTCAGTATCAGAAGGAGAGAGTGAGAGTATGGCCAGACCCCAGGGTGAGTTCTAGATCCATAAAAGAACTATCCCACACAGATACAACGGCCAGGTACGAAAAAACAATAGAGTCACCATCATGTTGGCCGTTGTAGTCTCACCTTGGGAAATCATTGATGAATTCAAGAAAGCTCACCAAGCAAAGAAGACACCTCAAGCCTTACTAGAAAACAAGATGATTAAGAAGGGTTGTTATATAAAAAGCTTGAAGACATCCAGAAGAATGAGCTCCAGTTACTCCTTGAAGGCAACCATCCTGATGAATTGTATAGGGAGGTAACTACGGTGGAGCTGAAAAATGGCAGGACCATGAAGTACTTATCAGAGTACTATGGTCCAGAGTTCTTCTTCGAAGGAGGAGCAGAAGAACTCTCTCAGGAGGAACAAGTTGTTCTCCTTGAGGCCTATGTTTGTGAGTCATACAGACTCATTATGGGGAAGTAAATCTCATGAATGGGATAACAACTCTGTGTCCAGTTCCCCAAAACAGAGTTCCCATTCATACTCTGCCAAACAAATATTTGAGATTTCTTCCCAGGCCGGAGCTTACATGGGTCATCTTCTCTACTGATCAAGAAGGAAAAAGACCAACACTTTGCCATCAATAAGTGGGAGAATAAATAAGTTAGAGGTTTTGGCTGCATTGGTTCAGGGGGAGTTTGTTGGACCAAAAGAACCAATGAGCCAAGATCAGAAAACCTCTAAGTCCCACATGGTATCACAACAACTGCTGAAAGCCTCATCAGTAGTTTGACAAGTGCTGAAGACTTCAACAGCTGAAGATCAAGTGCTGAAGACCTCAACAGCTGAAGAACCAAAGTGCTAAAGTACAACAGCTGAAGAACACAAGTGCTGAAGCTGAAAGACCAAAGTACTGAAGTACAACAGCTGAAGAGTTTACAAGTGCTGAAGATCAACAACTGATGTACAAAGTCTGAAGACAAAGACTGAAGACATCAGCTGATGGTATCTACTGAAGTCATCAGCTGATGAAACCTGAAGGTCAAAGTCTGAAGATCAAGTACTGAAGCCTCAGTAGTTTGTCACAACTGCTGAAGAGTACTTCTTCAGTAGTTGTGATATCAGTAGTTTTATATTTTATGTTTCAGTAGTTTTGTAAAACGACTGAAGAGCTTGTTCTTCAGTCGTTGTAGTTTCAGTAGTTTATATTTTGTACTTAACATGCTGATATGTTCTCAGTAGTTGTGAACATTTCAGTAGTTTGTTAAGAATTAGTTATTTTTGTATTGGATCTGCCAGTTATCACTTTCCGTGATAACAGCAGTGATTGTTGCACTCTATATAAGGAGTGACAACCTATTGTAATCAGTGAGATGAATGAGTGAATGAATGGAATGAATGATTGATTTGATTAGAAATATTCTACATCTATAAACATTCCTAGAAATCAGAAATATATATTCTCTCCCTATAACTGTATGCGATCTTAATGCTTACAAGTATCAATTGCTTGCTACAATTTGTCTAATTCTAGTTTGTATTCCGCTGCTTTGTATTCTGATACATCAAACTTGTGATCACTGATCCTGTCAGTTAGTCATCAGTAGTTATAAAACTACTGAAGACATGGTTTTGCTTCAGTGTTTAGAATGAAACAGCAGTTGTAGAAACGACTGAAGAGAAAGTTCTTTCAGTAGTTTTCGTCAATTCATAGCCTTTCAGCTGTTTCAAACTGTCCTCAACACTTACTCATCAGACTTTGCATCTGCTTTTCAGGTGTTTCATAGGACGTCAGTACTTATCTGTTTGTACTGATTTCAGTAGTTGTAACTACATCAGTAGTTGTAACTACATCAGTAATTAGAACAGATAAAGTATCAGTACTTGTGAGGCATTTAGCCGTCAGTAGTTATAAAAATACTGAAGGTGAAAGGACTCATCAGTACGTATATGTGACATGGTTACCAATGATCACCAGTACTTTTACTGAAATCATCAGTAGTTGTCACTTATTCTAGCTGCAGCATACCAAGCCTTAACACAAGGTTTTGGAAAGTGAACTATCCAAAGGCTTAGTAAAAATATCTGCAAGCTCATCAGCACTAGGCACAAACTTAGGATCAATCAGACCTTTTTCAAAACAATCCCGAATAAAGTGATGTCTGATCTCTATATGTTGGTCCTAGAGTGCTGGACTGGATTTTTGACAATACACAGAGCTGAAGCGCTATCCATTAATAATGGAGTCTTAGTCTCTGTAATGCCATAATCCAAAAGTTGGTTCTGAAGCCAGAGTACCTGAGAAGTGCAACTAGCAGCAGCAATGTACTCGGCCTCAGCAGTTGATGTAGCAACAGATGTTTGTTTCTTACTCTGCCAAGAAATCAAACAGTTGCCTAGGAATTGACAACCCCCAGAAGTTGACTTTCTAGTTAACTTGCACCCTGCATAGTCACTATCTGAAAAAGCAATTAATTTGCAAGAGTGTCCAGTGGAATACCATAAACCCAGAGATTGTGTACCTTGCAAATATCTAAAGATTCTATTGACTGCAATCAAATGAGACTCTTTAGGAGCAGCCTGAAATCTAGCACAAACACATGTAGCAAACATAATATCTGGTCTAGAAGCTGTTAAGTACATCAAGGACCCAATCATACATCTGTAAAGTGTTTCATCAATAACTTTACCTTTCTGATCAACATCCAGTTGTGTGGTGTTGCACATGGGAGTAGAACAGGGCTTACAGTTTTGTAAATCAAACTTATTCAAAAGATCTTTTGTATATTTTGACTGATGAATAAAGGTTCCATCAGCCTTTTGTTTAATTTGCAAGCCTAGAAAGAACTGTAATTCTCCCATTGCACTCATTTCAAACCTCTTTTTCATTAAAGTTGTAAAATCATCACACAACTGGGGATCAGAGGATGCAAAAATGATATCATCAACATAAATCTGAACAAGTAGCTTATGCTGATCCACCTTCTTAATAAACAAAGTTTTATCAATGGAGCCTCTAGTGAAATTATTCTTAAGAAGAAAAGTAGAAAGTGTCTCATACCAGGCTCTAGGAGCTTGCTTCAACCCATAAAGAGCCTTATCAAGTTTATACACCCATTCAGGATGTTTATTATCCTCAAAACCTGGTGGTTGACACACATAAACTTCTTCCTTTATTTTACCATATAAAAATGCACTTTTGACATCCATTTGAAAAACTTTAAGATTGTGGAATGCAGCATAGGCTAAAAACAATCTTATTGCCTCTAGTCTGGCTACTGGGGCAAAGGTTTCATCATAGTCAATACCTTCTTCTTGTGAAAACCCCTGTACAACCAGTCTAGCCTTGTTCTTAACAATAAGCCCATTTTCATCAGATTTATTCTAAACACCCATTTAGTGCCTATTGCACACTTACCTGGGGGAAGAGGAACCAGTTCCCACACTTGCTGTTTCTTGAACTGAAGTAACTCAAGCTGCATGGCTTCAACCCATCCATTGTCTCTCAAAGCAACATGGTAGTTCTTTGGCTCTAGCTGACTGATGAAGAGAGCATAGAAGCAGAAGTTAAACAATTGACTTCTTGTTGAAACACCAACATTGATATCACCAATAATCTGAGACATGGGGTGATTCTTCAGTTCTTGATAAACAATGAGATCTGTGCAAGTGTTTGTAGGACCTTCAGCAGCAACAGATGTTGATGCAGACTCTTGAAACCAGGAATTAGATGGTAACTCAAAAGATGTAGAGGAATCAGAGATCTCATCAGCATTTGTTGTGGATGGAACTGCTGAAGCTACAGGAACATCAAATTTAGCAGACACAGGCAGTTGGTCACTAAAATGAATAGGTGAGTATTGATATTATCATCATCATCATCAATACCACTAGGTGGAAGACATGCTGCAGATGATGATTTATCCACATGATCTGCAACAGCTGGAGGTTGATAAGGAACATATTGCAGTATGTCCAAATCAAACAACGCCACAGGGTTTTGTGGAATCTTGTCCATAGGAGATTCATTAAACTTCACATGCAAAGTTTCTTCAACTATCTTTGTTCTGCAGTTGAAGACTCTGTATCCTTGCAAGTAGATGAATAACCAACAAAGTACCCTGCATCCACTTTAGGATCAAATTTTTGGAGTTGATCCTTTGTGTTGAGAATAAAACAGGGACACCCAAATGCTTTGAAAAATGAAATTAGAGGAGCCAAGTGATGGAGAACTTCATATGGAGTCTTCATCAACCTCGATTTACTAAGACTCTATTATGCACATAGCAAGCTGTGTAACAGCTTCAGCCCAAAAGGTCAGTGGCAAACCAGAGTTAGCCAGCATGGACCTTGCAGCTTCAATTAGGGTCCTGTTCTTTCTCTCCACTATTCCATTTTTTTCTGGAGTCCTTGGTATGCTAAACTGCCTTTTGATTCCCTTTGAAAGATAGTCATCAAGTGTATGGTTCTGAAATTCAGTTCCATTATCACTCCGAATACACTTGACTGGAAGGGAATACTGCTTCTCAATATACAACACAAAGTGAATAATCTTCTGAGCAACCTCATCCTTTGAATGTAGAAAGAAAGTCCATACAAATCTGGAGTAATCATCCACAATTACCAGACAGTATTTTCTTTGCCATGCTCATTCTCTCACAGGACCAATAGATCCATATGCAGTAATTGCAAGCAGGCAGTGGACTTAGGCTCTTCAATGGGAGGGAATGAGACTTTGTGCTGTTTTCCTTTTAGACAAGCAGTGCAGGTTTCATCACAGTGGAACTCCTTATTGGTAAGCCTCTAACTAAACTATTGTGGATTAGATGGTTCATGTTTTTGAAATTACATGACCCAGCCTTCTGTGCCACAGTTTAGATTCTTGAGAAGAGGCTTTGGAAAATAGGCAAGATTGCCTCTGAGATCTATTTTCTTAGAAAGATCTAAGGCATACACTCTTCCTGTCCTGTTGGCTCTTAGGAGAGTGTGATCATCCAACACCTTATCAATCAAATGCAGAACTTTGGATGATAGAATCCTACAGTTCTGACTGGTGAAAAGAGCAACATGGCCTTTATCACACATCTGACTGACACTCAAGAGATTGTACTTGAGATTTTCCACATGATTAACATCATCAAACTTTATATCTCCATTGGAGACAAAGCCGTTTCCAATGATGTAACCCCTAGCATCATTGCCAAAAGAAACAAAGCCCTTCTTTCCTTGAGAGTAGTCATGAAGAAGAGAGCTGTTCCCAGTCATGTGCATAGATCCCCCACTGTCTACATACCAGATGCTACTTTGGCATGTTGGAGAACCCTGCAATAATAAACAATCAGTTAGTTTTGGAGACCCAAACCTTTTTGGTTTTGGGCCTGGTCTCATCAACAGATGGTAAACTAACAGGTTTATTGGAAACAACAGCCTGAGAGGAAGAAGATGGTGTAGAAGAGGAATCCTTTGGCTTGGACCTCTTTTTCTGTGGTTTCAACATAGGAGCATCTAATTGGTTAACTCTTCCCAACAGATGTTGAACCATCATAACCAGCTGTCTGATTTTGTGATAAAGCTTTCAGCTCATCAGACACATTGCCAGTGGAGTTTGATAAGTTCCTATGTTGCACCTTCTTCTTCTGAGCAATCTCAGCTGTTACCTGTTTAACCCCTTCCTTTTTGGATTTCTTGAGGACTTAAGGGTTATAGGATTTGATGTTGCTGATACAAATGTGGTCTCAAACTCAGTTTTCATTTTTACCATTTTCTCTTTAATTTCCTCTTTATGTTGAGTTTGGAACCTCTTTTGTACCAGCAATCATCTGTAAGATGATTGAACAAACCACATACTTCACATGGTTTCTTCTTCATCTTATGTTGATCATCAACTGAAGAGGTGAAGCACTGAAGACTTGCTCTTCAGTGCTTTGGAAGCATGTTTGCTTTCGTGACTTCCTCTTTAGTAGTCTTCAAACTCTTTCTACTGACAGTTTTCTTCTTTTCAATACTGGCAGTAGTTGGAGTTTGAACTTCAGGTGTTAAATCCTGCTCTCTAGTCCTTTCAGGACTTTCAGAATTAACTCCTGAGTTGATCAACTCATTGATCATGTGAGTGTCAGCAGTGGAACCATCAACATCAGCTGATAGGTTCTGAGAGGGCTTGGTGCTGACTTTTACTACTTCTGATTGTGCTGTATCAGAAAGTAGATCACATGATGAGATGGATTGGTTATTACTCTCACCATCAGATTCTACCTCTGCTCTGGAGTAAAATCTGTAGGTGGAGCAGTGTGATTGTAACCAATGCCAACTTCACATTGGAAGCAGATTGCTTACTAAGAAGCATTTCAAAACCTTTGCATGATTGTACCCATCTATCACACTCTACCTGGGTGACTGCAAGGGTTTCTTTGAGATCTTTATACTTCTCCAGAAGTATCTCTTCCCTAGCCTTATCATCAGTTATTTGGCATTAAGTTTGTAAATCTCATCATTCTTATCATTAAGCACAGACTCAAATTCAGCTTTGCTTTTGGAAATTATTTGTTCTAGCTCAATGTTCTTGTTGATTAAAGCTACATTTGCTTCTCTAATAGATGCAAATGCTGCTATACATGTTTCAGAACACAATTTGGCTTTGCCTCAGAGGATACCTGTGATACTTTTGGTGTAGAGGCATTAGTGGATGAAGTATCAGCAGAATCCAAAGCCATAAGAGCTAGATTTCCAAAGGGACTTTCACCACCATGTTGACCAGCACCTGAGAACAGTTGTTCATGACCAGACAAGTCATCTGGTAAACTTCTCCAGTCAACAACTCCTGGGGTGAAGAGCTGTGTTGTTGAGGTTGAGTTTGTTGATGAGATTGGGAAGGTTGTGGTTCAGGCAATGCTTGTGGTTGTTGTGCAATTGGAGCTTGAATAGGATTTGGTTGAGGCATATAATAGCAGGGATAAGGATATGACATTTGACCCTGGGGAACAAGTATGCAGGAGATCTAGGATGTGAATGATGACCAGAACCAGCAGGATGTTGCCCTCTGTTTTGTGGACTAGTACTAGAAAAGTCACAAAGGGTGCAGAAGAGTTAGATCCAGTTGATCTACACTCTCTTGCAAAGTGTCCCAGCCTTTGGCATTTGTGACACCTCAACTTACTCTTGTCAAAACCAACTTTGGTTTTGCCAGAGAGTCCAGGAAATTTCCTGCCAGTTCTCTTATAGAACTTCTGAGATCTGATATTAATCAGGCCATTTGGCTCAGAATATCCATCTCTTCTAGATCATCATCAGCTATTCCTTTCAAATCATCCATAATGAAGCATAGATTGTCACTATTACTGCCAGAATGACTCTTAATACCAACAATGCATGATCAGAACTATTTGAAGAGAAATCAATATGCTCATCATAATTACTTTCAGATGCAGCATATTCTGACTCATGACCAACCAAGGCAGTATTTCCTAGTACAAAGTCATCAGTGAGCTTTCCTGATGAGGACAGTTTCCTCTTCTGCTCTATCTCTCTTTCGAATGTAAGCAGTTTCCCATGAAGTTGGGTGAAAGATAGGCTATCCAGATTTGCACTGGAGCGTAGGACAATAGTGTATGTGTCCCATCTCTCAGGCAGTGATCTGAGGAACCTGTTGTTCATCTGGCTATTGGTGTAATCCTGTTTCACCATTTTCAGCTCAGATATCAAGCAGAAAAACGCTCAAACTGTTGAGTCAGTGTCTCACCCTTTCTATGAGAGAATGTCTCATATTGTTGGGCAAGGATTTCTCTGTTGTTTGCTAAGACCTCATCTGTGGCACCGAATTGTTCCTTCAGGGCATTCTAGAGATCATGAGCAGTTTCATGATGTATAAGCCCTGAATAGATTTCATTAGGCAGTGCCATGGCCAGAATTCCATGGGCTTTAGCATCAATCTCAAACAGTTTCCGATCTTATCAAGTATTGTTCCTTCTTCTTCGGAACCATTTGATTGGTTTCCGGATTGTTCACCATAGGCTTATGTGGTCCATGTACCACAGATGTCCAACAACCTGAACTGTTAACAGAGAGGTGATGAAGCATTCTTCGTTGCCATATGTTATACTCGGTCCTAACCAGCATCGGAGGCTTGGTTGAGGAACCGGTATTGTGAGGATCATTAGAAGGAGTAGTCATCTCAGATTCAATCAAATTCAATTAAGCTATAACAGATTTAGAACAAAACACAACAACCAATTGAACCAAGAGATATCTCCGAATAAACGAACGAAAGCGACAGAAATTCAATAATCTATAACCATTCTTGCGAATATGCTAATTCAATCAAACATAGATATCAATTAGCAGTTTCAATGATCATTGTTAGATCGATCAATGATTAACCTACTCTGATCCACTTGTTAGGATCAGTGATCTACGTTTGATCGATTAGAGAGTATAGCAGCGGAATTCTAACAATGAATTAGCCAATTCACAAGAACGAAAAGATATTCAATGAAGACAAAAACGGTTATAGATAGAGAGAATTCTGCAAATATATTTCATTCAATATTCGCTTTCGTGGTAACGGAATGTCACAATTACAATTAGGTCGACACCTCTTATAAAAGATGTGACGTCTGCTGATGTCACTTGATAGTGACATCTAACAGAATTATTCCAACTGAAACACAACTACTGAAGATGTCAAAACAGCTGACATCTTCTTACAAAAATACTAAGTGTTATCAGTTACTATAACTACTGAAAAACATAAAACTACTGATACTACAACGACTGAAGAACAAGCTCTTCAGTCTTTTACAAAACTACTGAAAGTAAAAACATAAAACTACTGATATCACAACTACTGAAGAAGTACTCTTCAGCTGTTGTGACAAACTACTAAAACTTTAGTACTTGGTCTTCAGACTTGAACTTCAGACGTTTCATCAGCTGATGACTTCAGTAGATATCGTCAGCTGATGTCTTCAGTCTTTGTCTTCAGACTTTGTACACCAGTTGTTGATCTTCAGCACTTGTAGACTCTTCAGCTGTTATACTTCAGTACTTTGGTCTTCAGCTTCAGCACTTGTGTTCTTTAGCCGTTCAGCTTCAGCACTTATGTTCTTCAGCTGTTCAGCTTCAACACTTGTGTTCTTCAGCTGTTGAACTTCAGCACTTGTCGAACTGCTGATGAAGCCTTCAGCAGTTGTTGTGATATCATGTGGGACTTAGAGGTTTTCTGATCTTGGCTCATTGGTACTTTTGGTCCAACATAGACATTCTGGTAAATTAGTTTCTTTTTCTGACAGTGACTATGCAGGGTGTAAGTTGACAAGAAAGTCCCCTTCTGGAGGATGCCAATTCTTAGGCAACTGCTTGATTTCTTGGCAGAGTAAGAAGCAGACCTCAGTTGCTACATCAACTGCGGAAGCAGAGTACATGCTGCTGCAAGCTGTACATCTTAGTACTCTGGCTTCAAAACCAATTATTGATTATGGCATAATAGAGACTAGGACCCCATTGTTAATGGACAGCTCTTCAGCTCTTGTATTGTCAAGAATCCTGTCCAGCACTCTAGGACTAAACATATTGAAATCAGACACCATGTTATCAGAGATGTTTTGAAAAAGGTCTGATTGATCCAAAATTTGTTCCTAGTGCTGATGAGCTTGCAGACATTTTCACTAAGCCCTTCGATAGCACAACTTTCCAAAACCTAGTGCTAAGGCTTGGTATGCTGCAGCTAGAATAAGTGAACAATCTGATGATCTCAGCTCACAAGTACTGATGATCATTAGTTTATTATTGTCATATAAAGTACTGAAGTTATCCTCCCTTCAGAAGTTTTTAAAACTACTAGAGCTTAAGTAACTTCTCAGTACTCAAGTACTTTATTTGTTAAAACAACTGATGTAGTTACAACAGCTGATGTAGTCACAACAGCTGATGTAGCTACAACTACTGATGTCAGAAATGCAGATAAGTACTGATGACCAATGAAACGTCTAAAACTCAGATCTAAGTCTGATGAGTAAGTGTGGAGGTCAGACTGAAACAGCTGAAAAGCTATGAATTGATGAAAACAGCTGATGAGAAATTTCTGTTCAGTCGTTTATACAACTACTGTTTCATTAAAACAACTGAAGCCAAAACTATGTCTTCAGTAGTTCACAACCCTCTATCATCTCAGTAATCCAGGTAGACTTACCTATGGCAGTTTCTACATCAAAGGGCGCATCAACACGTCTACTACTAACAGACAGCTTAGCACAAAAGGCAGCAGGAATAAAACTTTTACAGGCACCCGAATCAAATAACACAGAAGCTAAAGTTTGGTTCACGGGAAACGTACTGGACACACCATCAGGGTCCGTCCTAGCTTCCTCCTGTGTCATAGTGAATGCCCTAGCGCTCGCCTATGGCCCTCACTCCCCGTCTTCTTTGCCCCGGAACCCTTAGCCCTCGGCTTCTTGCAATCTCTACTGATGTGACCTTCTTCACCACAGTTAAAGCACCGGAACGTACGAATGTCCTTGGCTATATGCCCCACCTTCCAACATAAGAAGCACCCATTAAATCCCAACCTACATTCTCCCGCATGCTCCCTTCCACACTTGCCACACCTTTTTGACCCAGCACTCGATGTGGCCACACAACGGTCATCCCCCCGTGCCTTCTTGTTAACCGTCGAGACATTACGCCGACCAAACCTCTTCCATTCCAGTTTCGATCACCTCCACCCTTCGTGCTACCTTTAGCCACCACCACTACAACCCTCTCATCATATAACCTCCTGCCAAACCCACCGCCGACCTAAACGTGCTTGGTCGGGCAACAATCATATGCCTGTGAATATCCACTGGCAAACCATGAATGTACCTCTTAATCTTCTGTGACAAAGGCGTCACCTGTTGTAGCACCAGACGTGCCATCTCGTTGAATTTGGTGGTGTACTGTTGGTGCGTCATCATTCTCGCCCCCAGTTATAGATATTCTCTCTCAACTTTATCCATTTCTCTATGAGGACAGAACTCCTCAATCACTAGCTTCTTCAGTTCAGACCATCTCATCCTCCTGATTGCCCGAATACCCTCAGCTTGGACTATATTGTCCTACTATCACAAAGCCGAGTCCACAAAAGAGTGGGCAGCAAACTTTACTTTTTGGTCCTCCTAGCACTCGCTGATATTCAACACAGCTTCCATTTCTCTCACCCACCAGTGAGCAGCAACAACAGTGCCATTTCCATCAAGAGTAGGGGGCTTGCATCGTTGAAATGCCCTATAATTATAGCCTCGTGCCACCTCCTGCATGGCTCTTCTTCTTCCTCTTCATCATCAGATGGAACCGTTTCAGACTCTGGTTATTCCCGTCCTCCCGAGGACCTATTCCTCTCTTGTCTTTCCCCTTCCCGTACTGCCTTGATCACTTTGGTCCCCACAGATGGTAAGATTGTCTGCATGACCTGATGTACCTCTTCAACCACTGCCTCTTTCACCGAGGCCCTTAGGTTTGCTCTCTCATCCCCACCCTCCGGATGAGTGGTCTCAGGTTCTTTAGGAACCACCTTCTCAACTCTGGGTATTCCTCTCTTGGGTCGCGGCTCAGCACAAAACCCATCACGACCACCTCCACGAGAGGCTTTCGAAGATCTACCACCAGCCATTCACACGCACACTGAAAGATTCGAACACCAACATGGTCATTCAAGGGAACAGAACAGTTTATGTCAAGTATAGTAAGTCCCTAATTACAGTGGCAAGTTGTGATTAGCCACTTACTTTACTCTTCACACCCCGAGCATTACCTATCCTAACTACATCAGTATTTAAATCCACAAACAACACATAACACATAACATGCACACATAATACCGGTTAACTTTACAAAAATACCTGATGGCACGCAACAACTCAGATTGGCATCCCTTCCCTTTTCGTCCCATTCTAAATTTAAGTTAAGGTTTATTTTGAAATTTTACCTATTTCACTTAAACTTTGGCTTTGATACCAACTTGTAAGGCTCCATTCTTGGGATGCTTACAACTAGTAAATCATTGCACATAAACATACATTTTCATTTCTTTTACATAAATATTGCAGTGGAAACATTCAAAATGACATCTCATTTCATTATAAAAGCTTTTGTAAAATAATACACCGTTAATCAGTTACAAAATACATTGTTGCATTACATCACAAAATCAATAATAAATGGATGCCGTCCCAAAAGAGCTGAGTAGCCACCTCGTGCCATTCTCAGCAATCATTACCTGCCAACTGGAAACACATCAAAGTCAGCGTTGCTGAGTGAGCTCTAGTTCTATAATAAAACATACTTTTCTTTCGTTAAAACCGTTCTTTACTTTAATGCGATCATACATCATACGTACACATAGATAATATCATTATTATCTTCATTAATCTTTCAAGCTTTCATTCGTACGTTCATTAACTTCGTATTCTTTCATTATTACCTCTTTCCTTTCCTTCAACTATAAACTTTACCCAGCTATTCCTGGTACTGGACCTAGGTCTATCATAGACCAACTATAACGATGCATCACACCTATGGTCACAGTACCTAGGGTAGAGTTTAGGTGTACCACTGCTATATGCAATACCCAGCTATTCCTGGTACTGGACCTAGGTCTATCATAGACCAGCTATAACGGCACATCACACCTCTGGTTGCAGTACCTAGGGTATGCAACAATGGGGCTATACAAATGGTCAATCAGAAAGAAAGACCCTGATGTGTATCCTCGCGGGGTACCGAACCCGCACACGGTTGGGCTAACACCTTTTAATGGTGTGTCCCGACATACTATGCTTGCAAGACTTTATTTACTTCATGTTCCTCTTTTCTTTATCTTTCACTTTACGTTAGATAATACTTTAACTTCATTCATTAATATAACACATAAAGCCACAGGAAAGATAAACATACATCATAACAAGGAACATATCATACACAGTCATCATCAATCTTACAGGGCAACATCATACATACATAACATGCATAATCATGCAACATCATCATCATCATGCCCAACATACTCTCTAAGGCCTCAACAGTCATCTTACATGAACTTACGGGAATTTTCACGTCAAAACTTACATCTACACTTTCCCCCGAAAGTCAGTACATAAA
Source organism: Flaveria trinervia (assembly GCA_025506515.1). Classification (NCBI taxonomy): domain Eukaryota; kingdom Viridiplantae; phylum Streptophyta; class Magnoliopsida; order Asterales; family Asteraceae; genus Flaveria; species Flaveria trinervia. Next base: position 60,843,308 of record CM046456.1, on the reverse strand, counting down.
CTACACTTCCCTCGGGTACACCAGCCCTACTAGGGTGTATGGGCACCCTTTAGTCGCATGGCTTTCAGGCGACTGAACATCAAGCGAATGGACCAATGCGGATGAACACCCATGCGAATGAACACCTAATTGTGCGAATAGACCTTATGCGGATGGACTCAATGCGGATAAGTCCTATGCGAATGGAGCTAATGTGGATGGAACTAATGTGAATGGACTCCATGCGGATGAGTCCCATGCGAATGGACCTAATGCGGATGGAACTAATGTGGATGAGCATTTATGCCACTGGGCTCCCAATCGTGCGAATGAACTCTCAGTCGTGCGAATGAACTCTCAGTCGTGCGAATGAACCCTCAATCGTGCGAATGAACCTCAATCGCACCTTAATCGGTCGTATGGCCTCCATTCGGTCGCCTAGCCCTAGCTGGTGCAGGATTTAGTTCATCCCGAACCCAATCTGACATTTTCGACCTCCAAGCTCATCTAAACCCATTCTAAGCCCAAATCAACCATCGTAAACCTTAGGAATGCATATCACAACACCATTCAAGCACACACAAGCTCAAAAGCAAAACCCAAACGAATCATACACACACCTACACATACATAAACGGGTCAAACACACACACACACACTTCAAAAACCCGATTTTCAGATGTGTTCCATCCCCAAATCATTCAAAAATATGTAAAAGAGGGGTCCTAGAACTCACACAAACGACCATAACGAGAAGAGCTTCGATATGACCCGCTTCTCAACAATTTTGCTCACTTGAACCGACCCGAACCAACTGTTCTCCCTTTTCTCCCTTTCTCTCTTCTTTGGCTGATTTTGGTGGGTGTGGGGAGAGGGCAAGGGCTGCCCTTTCCCTTAAATACTCCTATTCACCCACTTTATCTCGTTGGCGAGTTTGGTCCCTCGACTTTGGACTATATTTCATTTTCTTCCTTTGTCGGCTTCAAATAAATAAATAACCGGGTGTTACAGAAGGGTTCCACATAAATGAAAGTGTTGAAAGGGTTGGGGGTAAGGAGAAATGAGATGACGTTGATAAGAGTTGAGAAGTGGTAAGACCACATCTTCTCCACGCAGACGTCAGGAAGACGTTTATATTGAAATGTCTTCCAAAAATCAATCAGTCTGCGCACTCAAAACCTCTTCCCGCGTCTACGTGCGCGCAGATGAAGAGGCGGGGAAGAGCTTTTTAAAAAAACAAACACTACCTAAGTCTTCAGAAGACTTGGTTTCTCTTCGGAATTTCTTCTTGGTTAAGCTACGGAAGTTCTTCAACTTGACTTCGGAACTGCAGATAAGCTTTGAAAGACTTTCTACACTTGGACCAAAAATTCTTCAAGTGTTGTGTCACACCCTGACCGACGGCGGAATCATCGAGTCGGACGAATATGAAACGATTGTTCAAAGCTCATGGAATTAAATAAGTTGAAATAATATTAAATGTTATTTTTCATTGAATATTACTAGATAGTTAAGTCATTACAATACATCAAAGATTTAAACAACAACATAAGATATTTATTTTAACTAAGTCCTAGTCCTATATGAGTAAGAAGAATTTCTCAAGTAGCAATTCTGAAACATGTTAAAAATAAAGGGTCAACTTTGAAAGTTGGTGAGTTTCCATGGGTTAAACATACATACATACATTGGTCAGAAAGAACTAGAGAGCGTCGAGGTAATCAATGCTACGACTGAGAAGCTTGAAAAGATCAAGGCCTTCATGAAGGCAGCCAAAGATAGACAGAAGTCGTATGCTGATAAACGAGACAGACCGATTGAGTTTAAGGTGGGTGACCGGGTTATGTTGAAGGTCTCACCTTGGATGGGTATCATTCGTTTTCGAAAACGGGGCAAGTTGAGTCCAATGTATATAGGGCCTTTCGAATCATTGCTCGAGTAGGAGAGGTGGCCTATAGATTGAAGTTACTAGATGAGTTAAGTTAATAAGGGTTAATACTTTTGTAAGTAACTTTTAAATTAAGTTTTTAAAAATTACCAATTAAACCCTGAACTTATTAAACCCCATTTTCTAAATATATTAATTTATTGTTTTATTAAAACTTTACAAACTTCGTAAAATAAAGAAACTTTGTATTTTAATTATTCATTTTAGTTAAATATTAAAATCTAATAATTAACTTTATAAATTTATATAACTTTATAAATTTTGTAGAAACTTTAAAATATCATTATTCTTTCTATATTAAAACTCATAAATGAAAATTAAGCTTATAAATTATAAAGCTTTACTTTATAAATTATAAAATTATTACAAATTATTTAAATGATTTAATAACTTAAATAAAACAAATTTTTTTATTATGTTTGTTGCACTTATAATCCATATGATTCATTAGAATATCTAAGTTCAATAAAGAATTTACATCGTATGAAAGTTCAAAATAAGTTCGGGTTTAGGATTATAAATTGAAAATGGGCGGATTTTACACTTGAAATGCTTAGATGATGATCCTAATACGTGTTTCATGCAAGAAACGATGAAAATCACCACCAATATGCAAGAACATGATCAAAGAAGGTCTCCTTAGTGTGTGTGTGTGTGTATTGCTTCAAAAAATTGTGAAGGGGAAGGAGAAGAGGATGGTCAAATGGTGATTAGGGATGGGGTTGGGTCTTATACTTTTTTACAAGAAAGGCCCCCGTCTTTTTAAAAATCGTTTTAAACGCTACGCGACTGAACTTTTTCTACACACAAAACCACCAAGCTATCAAATAACATGAAATAAACATTAATAACATGAATAATATGTATTTTTCTAGTTTAAAGGGATTTTTATAATAACTAGGCGTTAAAAGTCGAGTATACGCGAAAACGTGTAAATGCCAGAAAATTTCCAATTTTCACTACTAGGCTATATAATTAATCACATAACACATAATTTCAAACCAATTATGATTGTTTGAAAACCATTTTGACAAATCACCCACGTTTGGGGATAGACACGCGTATAATTCGACAATTTTTCGAATTACCGTTATGTGAAAGGTTCATGAATGTTTGTGCACTAAATTATGCATTTAGATTAAAAAAATTAAATGCATCAATGTATGATCGGAAAACCATGTTTGTGTTGATCAAAAAGTTACCAAAAAATACCGGTTGTCACATCATCCCCTTGTTGAAAGAAATTTCGTCCCGAAATTTAGCTAACTCTGGTAAAAGACGAACGGAATTTCATGATTGTCACAAATAGCATATGTTTAAATACTATAAAAACTAAATAATAAATAGTTAGAAAATGAATTTCGGATATCCGAATCACTATCTGCAATCCGTTGAAGGGTGGTCACTTACAACACAACAACACAAAGAGGAGAGTAACTTAACTTAATCAAAAAGTAAACTGGATTAACCACAAGTAAAGACACTAAGAACACAAGTAATTAAGAGATTGAATGCAAGAGCAAGATACACAAGGAGATGGCTTTCAAGGTTGTAGTATATTGCTTCCTTAATGTTCTATTACAAGTGTTACAAAGCATAAAAGAAAGTTACAAGAACATGAGATACTTATACTACATCTTACAACCAGCCATATTTTGAAGGTCAGCTGGATACAATTGACTATACACAACACAAAATCAATTATAGAGTCAAAAAGGCAGATTCCCTTTTTGACTTTGTGACTATGACATGCCACAGCTCACATCCTTATCTATTACAAAAAGGATAAAGTACATGAAGTAGAAATTTTACAGACTCAAGACCTCAATGTACAATTACCAAAAGCATGGACCTTTTCACCAACTAATGTAAGTTGGTGACCATACAGAGTTGCAGCGGAAAGGGGTTCAACTTTAGTAGATCAGATAAGCATGTTGTTAAAAGTCTTCAGAAGAAATCTGTCTTCAAGAGTTGAGCTTCAGAAGACTGAAGCTTCGAAAGAATTCATCTTTGGCTTCGGAAGATATTGGTCTTGGCTTCGGAAGATTTCACACTTAGAATATTTCTGTTGCTTGTGTGAAACTTCGAAGGCATTCTTCTTCAGTACTTGTGCAGCATGCATGCAAAAAGTCTTTGTGTGTTTGGTTGCTTCAGCCTCTTCATATAATCTCTACAAACTCCCCCTAGGCTGATGCTACCAAAACACCTTTAAGACTTCAGATATCAACAGTCATCATTAGGATAATGACTAGCCTTTTCTTCATAAGATAATCAAGATCCTTTAGACTATCAAAGTGTCTTTTCATGTCAAAGAGATCATGCAAAGGCAGATTGAACATATCTTGCCATGTGTAGACATTCTCAATGCCATGATCTCTAAATACATGCCACCTTTCTGGATTTGTAGTGTATATCTAGGACAGGATGGGTCTTTCTGGTGCTAGAGAAGCTATTGGAATGGGAGATGATGGAGCATCCTCTGGCTGCACATCCTTAGGATTTTCTGACTCATCTTGAGGTTCAGAAAATGATACAATATTCTTCTTTTTTGGCTTTGGCTTTAAAGCCATCCTTTTCTTTCTCTTTATCACTTTAAACTAAAGACTGGCCTGGAGTACCTGATTGATCTTCAATGTCTTCTCATTGGGTCTTGTAGATACATGTTACCTAGTTTAGGAGCTCAAATGTAAATGTCTTTCATGTCTCACGTACATGTAATTGTGTTAGGATCTGGTATTTGAATGAAACACCAACTGATTAATGTGTTAAACCAAACCAAATAGTGCGTAATCCTATTTGATTGGCGATCCAATCAGTGAGAACGCACGTAGAAACAATAGCGTATTGAATCTAACGTCAAGAATCGATTAGAAATCGATCTACCGCATTCTATGAACTTGGAGTACGAACTTAGAGGCTTCTGGACGGCTAGGGTACGTCTGGAGTCGAAGTGGATTGAATTGTTACATTTTCCACGAATTAGGTGGTATTTATAGGTTAAGGTTTCTTAATTGTGCGACTGGACCATTGCATGGTTCAGTCGTGCGATGGAGTCATGCGGTTGATCCATTCGCACGACTGAGTTTTCAGTCATGCGACTGAGTCAATCTCATATTTCAATCATGCGACTGATCCAGTCTCCTGGTTCATTCGTACGATTGGTTCATTAGCATGAGGTAGTTCATGCGTATGGTCCATTAGCGGGGCCAATCACATGAGAACTTCACATGATTAAGTTTGAATATGTTTCATAGTCATAATTGATTAGATATTATTCAAACAACCACAACCTATATAGTTAAGTCAATAAGCGTTATTACATACCAATCAATGAAATATTCAACATTAAGCACAACCATATTTGTATTTCATTAAGTACCCGTACAATTACATAAGTGTAAGACAATAAAGACATATTACATTTAGATCAAAATCGAGGTACATGTATCAACAAACTCCCCCTTGACCTAGATTCATCTATTGTCTTACCTTTTTCATAACCTCTTCGTACTTCTTGTACTTCTCCTCTCTTGTGACTCCTGCGTGTATCTCAACAGCAAAGCAGAGTCATATCACATTTTGGAATTGGAGGGCTTGTACAATATCTTGCGTGTCATAGAACAGTGGCCACTTGTATAATGTGTATACATCATCAGCATACAAGTTTGTAAGCCACATTGGGTCGAATACCCTGATAGTATCAATTTTGCCCTCTTTGTTCAGAACTATGACCGCCTCCCCTGTTCTCCAATCATATTACCACCATTTAAAGTGTGGAGTGAAGTCCTGTGGCATTTCCCTAAGAGGGATTCTTGACATTGTTCTTGGGGGACTCCACTTTAGCACTATCTTGGGCTTTCCAGTCATGGGATCAACTTCAGAACAGCTGATATACCTCGTAGGTTGTTAAGGTTTGAAGTTGACCCACCTGGCGTGGTAAATTTCTTCAGGGCAGCCTCAAACTAGCCTGACATCTTCCTCGGGTCACATATAGTAACTTCAGTTTAGCCAGCTGGTTGAGCTCAAAACCAGGTAAAGACTTTAGATCATGCGGGAATCTAAAGTACTCAATACCCATCTCTCTCTTTACCGCGTATACATTAAGATCATCAAAATGAGCCCACGCGATAATCTTGCCTGACACCTTTTGATGTTTCTTCACTTTGTAGAGCTTGGTGTAGACATTCGGTTTAGGAGCAGAGCGTTGTGCTCGGATCTCCTCAAAACATGCAGCCCATTCAGCCTTTCTGATATCACATCGGCGTTTGAGGCTTGGGCTTGTTCTTCAACCTTCTCAGTCTCTTGCTCCATCTGATCCAATATATCAATGTATCACTGACTAGGAATCACCCAGATTGGGGACCATATTTCCCTCTTTGTCAGCATACTCTGGATAGTGAGCTGTCGTGACATCCTCGATCTCTATCTCATTGATGTCTTTCAGGTCGTCATCACTGTCTCCTTCACAGTTGGAGCGTCTTTTAAATCTCATCAGGATTGAGCTTGAATATTTCTGCCATTGCTCATCAGTAAGATCATGAATTATTTCCCCTTCTTCAGGGGTGTAACTCACTGATCTTCTGACAATCCCTTGCAGATCAAGAATCATGGTTAGTTGAGTCTTGATCTGTTGAAGGGGAGCAATATCGTGTTCATCCCTATGATAATTTGGATCTGCTTGATTAAACATTCAATATATCAATTATTAGTTAACAATCAAGACATAACCTAAATAATCGAAAGCATACCATTTACATTACATATAAACATGTATTTCGTTAATTTCATATATATCCAAATACAAAGATTTTAAATAACAATAAAACAACTAATCATTACTCTTGTCCTGGATCATCGGCTCTTCTTCTGCCGGGTTAGATGTGGAGGCACTCGGATCTTGAGTACGTTGGTCCTCCTTTCGATCGCTGATGTGGCACCCGCAGATGAAGAGTCGTCATCATCATCATCACTAACATCAGTATCACCATAATGATCATCACCATCATCATCATCATCATCATCATCATATCATCATCAGCATCATCATCATCTCCATCACCTTCTCCTATCTTTAAGGGCTCTTCTTTGGACCCTTTGAGCTTTAACTGTAGAGATTTGTTTGTAGCCTCCAGCTCTCAATCCTTTTGGCGTGTTGCTCCTGGAGCTGAGACATCCGATGCGCCTGCTCATCGATCAATCGAGCCTGATGAGAGAGCTGCTGAGATTGGACAGTGTCAGGTCTACCAGTTGTCGTATCTGATTGGTCTTCTCTTCATCTGCAGCTAACAACCTCAGTACCATTCGGTTAAGTGCTGAGAGCTGTTCCTCTACCCCACTGGGAGGTAAACGCGATCCTGATGGATATGGAGAGAAAGAAGATGGTACCATAGGATGGCTAGTGGTGGTGGTGGGGACGTGGTGAAGATTGGAGGTGGTATAGATGATGGTGGTGGTGGTGTAGGTGTGAATGATGTGGTGGTGGATGGAAGGGTGGTAGTGGTATGAGGGGAATAGTGGTAGGGATGGCAGCTGTGGTGGTAGGTAGGGGGTGGCTGTGGTGGTGATGAAGGTGATTCTGTGCTTCTTCTTTTTCAACCGTGGGGCTGAGCCATCCTCTTCTTTCTCGATCCTGTCGAGGAGGATGCTCCCCCTAGACACACTGCCTGGCAATTAGGAGTATATGTAGGGTCAGCAATAGTCTCTCCCAATCCGCCGGGGTGTCCACCAACCGCCCGGAGCCCTGGTCTGGGGAACAACTTTACTTCCCACAGTCCGGTTAATAGCTCCTCATCTAACTCCTCTTCCTCCTCACCAGGTATAAATTCCCGATGAAAGCCAACGGACTCTGCTATATCTCCAGTGGGGGCAGATACAGGAGATGCACTATCAGTAGTGGGGCCACTTGGTTGAGTGGGCAATGTATCTCCTACATCCCCGCTATCATCATCATCAGAGTCATGCTTTGGGAGCTGTAGCTGCTCATCATCAGAGTCGCTGTCTGCGTGACGCCACTTACGACTGTCTGGGCCACATAACTCTCATTGGCCAGATGGCCTATCAGTCTCTTTACCTGGGGCTTTACCTGCTTACCCCGGTAGACTCTTATACGACCCAGGGTCGTATCGTCCATGATCTCTAGAGCCACAGCATCGTGGCGCTCCTTTGGTAGTGATGGCAGCTTCTCATTGAAAATCAGCTGCAAGATTTGGGGTACATACAAAATCTCTCCTTTCCCTTTGCCTCTAGATTCTTCACAGGTAATAAAAAATCATGCTCGAGAAGCTAAAGGGGTAGTTCAGCACCAGTGCCACATAGGCATTCTGGATCTGGTCTGAAAGATCATCAAACCCACCCCTTCTGGAAGCAATGCACTTCAGTATGACATGTGCCAAGTACTTGTACTGGGGACACAGTTTGCTCTTGTTGAGCACCCTGAGTTGATGTCCCCAGCGTACTTAATCCTCAGAAAGCAGCCTCTCACTATAAGCGGGTGTAGCTTGGTGGGGTATCCAGCATCATCTCCCAACCCAAGTACACGCTGAATGTCTTCAGCTGTAATCTCTATGTCCATACCAAAGATGGAGCTCCTAATGTTATATGGCTCTCGTGATCTATCCACATATGCATTCTCCCAAAAGGTCTGGTGTATAGACCTATAGGGAGTGCATGGGGTAGGGATGGCTTTGTGTATCCTCGATCGCTTGAGAAAAGCGATGATCTCTGCAAAGTCGGCACCATTCCGAGTTGTGTGGTCTAAATGAGCACAGATATTGTGCTTGGGATTGATAAACCATCTCTCAGCCATCGATCTGTAACACAAGATATATAAACATTAGATACTCACATAACACATACTAGTTCTAAGTAACTTGATAGAATTCATTCTGATTCATTCATGCGAATGAATCATGCGACTGTGTTCAGTCCGCTATCCTATCATGCGACTGGACTCATTCGGGTGAATGAACGTGCGACTTAGTTCAATCGGTTGGCTGAGCCTGCGATTGGTTCAGTCGGCCGACTGAGCTCATTCGCATGATACATTCGGCCGTTGGAGCTATTCCGGGCTCAGCTCATCGTGCGATTGGAGGTTCATCCAGAGACCAGTCACATGACCTACTGTTTGGTTGACTTAGGTTCGAATCTTGACCAATTCTTGAAATTAAACGTTGTGTATAGGTTCGTTAGATTCGCAATCACTTAACTAATAACCTAATAACATTATTTTTGACATTTTACATGGTTTCAGTAGGTCATTAATCCGTTGAGTGGTTCGGTTCTTGTTTCAAATCGCGAATCACTAATTAGGGCACCATTTCTTCTGATTTCTATGAGATTTCATCACATATACCTGTATAAATGCAAACACACATCAGAAGATCAAGAAGGAAGTATACTCGAGGTCTAAAGAAATTTGGGCAGAGTAACGATATGATGTGCGATTTAAGGGCGATTGGGAGTGGTGAGAAGAGTGCGATCGATGTGGCCCTTTATATACTGAATCTGAGTTCAATCGGCCGACTGGACTCATTCGCTCAGTTCATTCGGGCGAATGAACTCAGTCGGGCGATGACTCACTCGATCACCTTCACTCGGGCGATTGACTCAGTCGATCACCTTCAGTCGGCCGACTGAAGCTCAGTCGGTCGCTGACTCAGTCGCACACTCCATTCGACGAATGGCACATTCTGATAAGCCATTAAGGTGAATGGCCATACTCATGTCCATTCGGCTGTTTAATGCATGAGTATGGTCCATTCGCATGATTGGTCCATACTCATGGTCCAGTCGTGCGAATGGGTCATACTCTTGAAATTTTTCTGTCTTTATGAACATTTGACTTTTAGACCCTTTTAAACTGTTGATTTAACATTATGAACACTTGATCATCTCAGACATGATCATTTTAATTTAAAACCTTTTGATCACCTCAGACGTGATCCTTGTAAGACATTTTGTCACCTCAGATGTGACCCAATTTTTACTTGAAAGCACATGTGGTCACTTCAGACGTGACCTTTAGATGATAAGGTCCCTTATCAACTTCCATGACATAGTCTGATATTACACAAAACTAAAATAGACTAACGTTGTACTTACATAAAGAATTAACACTGAAAATTACACTAAGACATGTTTTGTTGTTTTGTGAGGGTTAATTCCTAAGATGTAAATCTAAGGAATAATTCTTCTGAGAGGGCAGCCTCAATCTTTTAAACCATACATGGAACACTTCAAGCTGGAATCATACAGGATATTCAAATCATTTAGACAAGTTAGCTAAAACCTTTGATGCTCTATTCTGTTTTTCATCTAGAGCCATTTAGCAAATTTAGGAAATCATACTAGTACTATTAGTCCCCACACTGATTGAACTTTCAAGAATTGTAGCCACAATGATTGTCAGTATACTTATCCTCTTAAATCCATACACAAACTTTCAACTCAGTTGGTGATCGTTTTAAGGTTTGTTTATTTCAACAAGCATTTGTGGATCCCATAATTATATGGTAATCAACATTCCTCAGGAGATTTTTGAGCGGTCTTAGGGTAGAGTTCAAGAAGAGACTATTCTTAGAACTTTCAAAGAGAAGCCAATCCTCAGGTCAGTGCCATCGCACAGCAGAGGCGGCAAACAACAATGAGTTCTAATATATAGGTTATGCTTATCCTCAGTTCAGTGCCACCACACAGCAGAGAGGCACATAACCTATCTTCTTGTTTGAGTAATTTTCTTCTTTTTGCACAGATCTCCTAACACCATAGGTTATCATTTGATTGTATTTGCATTTTTCATGTGCTTTTGCTCATGCTTTGTTCTTACGCACACTTTTGTGGCGTTTTATTTGCTCCACCCCTTATTGGAATCTTGTTGATTGTGTTAACTAGGGATAAGGCGTTACCCACAGCTACTCAAACATTTTAGTTAATCTTGAGATCACCAAAAAGGTCTAGTCATCTATTGTGTTGAATCTACCGACATCCAACTGTGGTCTAGCAACCTCTAGGTCTACTTTTTTTGTGTTACCTTAGTAGTAGCTAGCTTGTCTATCATATTTCCTTTTATATTGCTCAGACTACACAGACTTATACTTGAACTTTGCATCTTTTTCAATTTTGAATTTTAAGTCCCAAATGTTTTGAACCTGTGTACTATCATATTCCAAACATTGAATCGGTATCACACATATTATCTTATTTATTTTCAGCTTGCCTCTCCTTTTCCCTCGTTATTTTTATTTCCTAGACCTATTCTCCCTCTAAAATTTATAAAACCACTATGGATTTGCATTTTAGGATTTTAATGGCAAGGAAGAACTAATTGTATTAAACAATTAAAATTAAACAAAAACAGAGAATAAACTAAAAGAAAATTAAATTTGACAATTTAAAGAACCTAGACACACGCATCGGACTATACATGGTCATCTTCAGGAATGAACTCACTTTTCTTTTTAACGCCATTGACCTCTAACAGATATAGAAAATGTGGTTTGTCAAAAGCCTTTGTATAGAGGTCAGTGCGTTGAAAATCATGTTTAATTTTATCACATCGATTAATTCTTTTCAAACAATCATGTATGAAGTGATATTTGATTCCGATGTGTTTGTCTTAGGATGTTGGACCGGTTTTTTAGTGTCTGCAATTGCAGTAGAGTTATCAACAAAGATAGGAGTGGAAGTGAATTGCAACCGTAATCCCGCATTTGCTATTGAATCCATAGATTTGGAACAGCAGCTTGCAGCAACAACGTATTCGGCTTCACAGTTGACAGAGCAACCGAGGTCTGCTTCTTACACTGCCAGGTTACTAATCTTCTCCTAAAGAACTGACACCCTGCTGATGTAGACTTGTAGTTCATCTTCTAGCCGCCGTAATCCGAGTCACTATACTGTAAGTTCAAAGTCATCATCATGAGGATACCACAACCCAAGTATGGTGTGCCCTTCAGATAACAAATATCCTTTTGACCCAATTAGATGGTTCACCTTAGGCTTTGCCTGAATCATGAGCATAACATGTAGCATACATGATATCAGGTCTTGAGGCAGTGAGATACATGAGAGATCCAATCATCCCTCGGTACATAGTGGCATCTACCAGATCACCATTCTCATCGGGTGCTACATCATGGTTTGTAGCCATGGAGTGCCAATTGTGAAGCATTCTCCATGTCAAACCGACTGAGAATATCCCTACATACTTGGTCTGATGTAGAAGATTCCATTTGGTGTCTGATCCACCTGTACCCGAGAAAGAACTTCATCTCCCCCATGGCACTCATCTCAAACTCCGCCTTCATTACTACTTCGAATTCTTTGCATAATTCTTCGTTTTTGAACAAGATTATGTCATCTACATAGATCTACTAGCAGTAATCTCATCTTTTTCTTTGATAAACACTGTTCAGTCAATGACTCCCCGCGAAATCCGTGTTTCACAAGTTGAGTCGAGAGTTTCTCATACCAAGCCCGTGAGCTTGATAAAGCCCGTATAGAGCCTTTTCGAGTTTGTAAACTCTATCCCGATGATATGGATCCTCAAATCCCTCGGGTTGACTGACATACACTGTTTCTCTGATCTCACCATGAGGAATGCACTCTTAACATCTAGCTGATAAACTTTGATTTTCATATAAGATGCATAGGCAAGGAAGATGCGGATGGCTTCCATCCTTGCCACTGGTGCAAATACTTCATTGTAGTCGATACCTTCAACTTGTCGAAAACCTGAACAACAAGCCGAGCCTTGTTTCGATGATGATCACTCCCTGATCATCTTTCTTGCATTTCAAGACCCCATTTGGTGCCAATGACTTTAGCACCTTTAGGTCTATCAACTAGTGTCCATACACCTAACTTCTTAAACTGAGGAGTTATTCCTGCATGGCACTACCCCAAGCCTCATCATTTAGCTTCACTAACATACTTTGTTCAAACTGAGACACAAAGCAATGGTATGCACTGTCGTGAAGGTATCCTTTTTCCATCACGAGGATAATCAGCTGAGTAAAGTTGATTTCTAGTCTGAAACCCTGATCTCACATCTCCTATAATATTATCCAATGGATGATAGACGTTTAGACGTGAGCCAGGAGTTGTCGGACAACCACCTCAGAGTCAAGATTATGAACATTTGTTCTGGATCTGAGGCAGTCGAGTCTGAGGTTCTGATGGTTCAGAAGCATCACTAGCGATGCTTGTGAACTTGTGGTAGTCGAACCTGTACATCCTGGTTGATCTGATCAATTTCTTCATTTTCTTCATCAGAGGAGAATCACTCACATCAACTGCTCCCCCTGAGTTGGTAGTGTCATGACTTGTTGAATCTTGAGCTGTGTGTTCAAGACATCGTCATCATCTTGTTTGCCAACTCGTCTTCTGAAGAGGAAGAGGTATTGAAGGTCTTGAATCCATCATAGTCGAAGAAGTAGGTAGGCCCTTTTCCAGCAGGTGGTGTGATATATCACTGAACACAACATTACACCACACCTCTACTTGGCCTGTTGAGTTGTTGTAAACTCTCTTGTTTGGTATGTTGTATCCTAGAAAGATACCTTCATCAATATTCTCACTAAATTTTCCCCTGAGTCTTCTTTAGCAGGGTGCACGGAGCACCAAACGGCTCGAGATATTCCAAGTTAGGTTTACATCACTGTAATAACTCGTAGCATTTTTTCCATACCGTTTTACTACCAAAACTCGATTAAGGGTATAACATGCATTTGCCACTGCTTCATTCCAAAATTGGATAGGCAGTTTCGAGTCTGCCAGCATAGTCCGTGCCGTCTCTATCAGCTGCGGTTCTTCCGTTCAGCAACGCCGTTCATCTGAGGGTATAGTCGAGGTAAATTGATGCACAATTCCCTTTCCTTGCAATAGGCCTCCATCCTCTATTCTTAACTCGTTTCGTTGTCTGAGTGCACCTGTCATACCTTCAGCTTGTATAGGGATTCCAGTGTTTACCATTCCTTGAAGGACTCAGATGTTTCTAATTGGATTTCAAAACATTACCCAAGAGAACATTGAGTAGTCATCGGTAACTACATAGCAATACAAGTCGCCAGCGATGCTTCTTGTACAACTGGACCAAACAGATCCATGTGAAGAAGCTCAAGAGGAAGTTCTATAGAATGAACTTTCTTTTCCTTATGAATTTTCGTCTGTTTGCCCTTTTTGCATGCAACACAGAAATTCGGGAGTTGAAAGTTTTTGACATTTACTCCTCTCACAAGATCATTCTGGATCAGTGATTCATTTTTCTAGGATTTATGTGTCCCATTCTCCTATGCCAGGAGATGGAATCCTTCTCAGTAGCTTTGGACGAGAAGCATTGGACTTCATGATCCGTTGTGGAAGCCTTTGAGAGATCCAAGACATAAAGATCATTATATCTTGAAGCTGACATTAGGATCTGGTCCTCCGATCATGTAGTCCTTCTTTAGAACGTAACACTTTATTTCAACAAAAACTACCTTGAATCCTTTATCACAGATTTGAGAGACTGAATGCAAGTTATTTTGTAACTGTTGGACATAGTTTACCTTATCAAACTTAACCTTCTCATTTCCCACTTCTCCTTGGGTTATGATGTACCCACCTTTGTTTCCAGCAAATGAACATGTCCTCCTTTAATTTGTTTGACATTTGATAAGAGAGCTCTGTTCCCTGTCATGTGCCTGGATGCTTCGCTATCTACTATCCAGTGTTAGTCTTAGCACATAGCAACAACCTACACATTCAATGAAAACATTAGTTCATGTTAGGAACCCAAGCCTTAACTGGCTTGGGTTTCCCTGAGGCATCACACATCATAAACTCAACCCCACTGACCCTTTGAGGTTGAGGGTTGATCAGATTTCTGTTTGTTCTCATTTCAGGCACTGAGGAGGTTTTTTCTTTCCATAATCCAGATTTGTGTAAGGTCTGTTTGTGATAAACAGACGACTGGCTGATGAGTTGAACTTTGGGTTCACTATCCCTTTTAGAGGCGTCACTGAGTTCCTCTTAAAAGATCTAGAGTAGATGCAGAAAGTTCAACTTTCCTCCGCGGTGGCTGGTAATAAGGACAATGAGACGCTATGTGACCATACTCTCCACAATTATAGCAGGATTTGCTTTCAACTTTACGATTATATGTTTTGGTGGAGATGTAGATGTCACAACGTCACCTTATTATGTTTAGATTGAGAAACTTCTTTGTTAGATGTATGGTAGTTTTTACAAACTTAATTGCTTTACCTGATTTTACAACTTTGATCTCTTGTTTACCTGGACTGTGACATGATGCACGTGATTGGTTAGGTTTTATAGTCCTTTTAGATTCTTGTTTGACTTTGTTTGACCCTGACTTTAACTAACCTTTTCAAATTCTTTTTCCAGGTTACACAAGGCATCTTTCCTATTGCCGTTGAAGTGACCTCCTTTTGTTTAGAGTCGGATTCACTTGATTTACTTATGGAATCTGGATCATTAAAAGAGGAGTGGACACCACGTGATCCTTGATGGGGTTTGTTAATTGGTTTACTTTTGGAGTTCAGCAAGGTCTCAGGTGTGGTGGCACCACTTTGTATCCCAGTCCCTCCCCATTATTTCTCTCTCTCACTAAGTGTTGGACAATGTGTGATGAGCTGTCCAACTGTGCAGTTTTTGTTTTAACGAGTTGACTTCTACTTCTAAAACTATTTTTTGCTTCTTAGTGTCCTCTAGAGAGTACAGATAGTACCTAATGTCATTTGCTTGGTTAAAAGCAACTACCTCAGTTTCCCTAAGCTGTTTATTCAATAGGTCTATCTTTTCCTTGTAACTGTGCTCGTTTTGTTTTAACACTCTATTTGCCTCTGTGCATAGTTCCAGATCCTTTACTAAGCTATCATTATGATCTAATAACCTAGAAAATTCTGAATCTATACTTTCTTTGAATTTATTACATTCTAAGCATGCATGATTATTAAACAGTTGGTCAGTAGTACTTACCTGAGATGTTAAGAAGGATCAGCCATGAGTATAGATCGGTTGTCTCTGGTTCTGATGATGCATTTCTTCTTCAGGCAGGTGGTTGACCATATTTGTAGTGTCTTCAGAATTTGACATGGCAAGCTCTACTGCTATATCTCCCTCACTTGCAGAATCGTCATCAATATCCTCCACACTAGCTATATGGACTCTCCTGGTGACACGAACCGAAAGCTCCATCCTGTCCTTCATCCTCTTAGCAGTTAAGGATTTTGGGTCCTTACTGGATGAGTTAGAGCTACTATAGTGTGGCCTTGTCCTGATGATTTAAGGACGAGAAGGGATTGCCATTACCTGTCATCTTTGGTTTTACACACTCCCTCTTGAAGTGTCCCTTCTCACCGCAGTTGAAACATGTAACCTTTGACTTGTCGAACCCAAAGGTTGTGTCTTTTGTGACAACCAGTTCTGTCTGGTCTTTTTGACAAAATTTTTAGCTCGTCGGACAGCACTTGCCAGGGCCCACATTATGTCCATACGTTCCAACTCCATCTCATCCACCTGCTCATAATCTTCATCTGCCAGGTGGCAGTTTCCTATCTTTCCAGCAACTAATCCATTGTAGGATTGAACCACTGCAGCTAAGTGGTCCATATGTTCTCTGGCCACCTCCACAGTCACATTCCCGAAATTGTCTGTTTTGAGCTTTTGCTGCATTAGCTTCAGGCATCATATATTGGATGCTAGACGACCCTGACGTTTCGGATCCTGAAGTTGAGGGTTATGCTGGAACTGCTTCCCTTGAGATGAAGGCGGTTTGCAGTGGCGCTCCAGATGTTTTGACCGAAGGAGTAGCATTGTAGAGTGTAGGATTCTGATCGTAGTTAACCTTTTGGGCTCGATACTTCATCCTAAGCTCTTCTTCTCTCAGTTTCAGAATGAAGTCATTTATATCTAACTTCACGAGCATTCCATTCTGTCTGAGATTTGAGACTTACAAAGCCCATTTTTCTGGTAATTCATCAGCAAAGTTGGATACTTATCCTCCATTGATGTAACCACTCCATGAGTGTGCATCTCACTCATCAAGTGTAGAATCTATCGATCACATCATCAAGCCTTCTTTTCCCATAGAAGAGAAGTTGTCAAACTCCTTCTTCAGGCTTTTGCCTTGATGGCCTTCAAAGAGGCATTTCCGTCATACCTTTTTCCAACGCATCCCAAAGTTTCTTTGCTTGAGTATACTCCGAATACTCCGAATACTGATGAAAAATTCCTTCGGAATAGACTGAGTAAGCAAAGCATAGACTTTCTTCTCAGCATTGTGTTTTACCTTCTGAGCATTCGACATGCACTTAAGTAAGTTTGACTTCGTCAGCTCCTACTGGAATCCCACTTCGTTCTCCAATAGCAGTAAATTCTAATACGTGTGTCTCTACTTGCTATGTATGCTGAAAACTGTCCTCCCATTAGGTTTAACTTTACTGTTTTACAAACTGCTATGTATGCGAATGCGGTATGCGATTGAACTTATTCATGCGATTGAACAATGCGGATGATTTATGTGTGCGATTAAACAAATGCAGATGAGTCAGTTGCCCGAATGAACAAATGCGATTGAACAGTCCGAATGAAGTTCTCAGTCATACGATTGAAGGTACGAATGAGTCCAATCGTGCGGTTGGAGAGTGCGAATGAACTCAGTCGTGTGAATGGTCTAATCGTGTGATTGAACTTGCTAAAGTTTGATAATTCGTAGATTAACTTGATTTGTCCGTAAAAACTTGAATTTTATCAAACCCTAATAGCCGTATGCCGGAAAAAAACTCCCTTTCGATCAGGAAACGTCTAAGACTCCGTTACACAAAAAGATTGCTTTTTTTATGCAAAAACACAATTTTTGTATCAAAACTATTGATCAACATTGTAATCAAGAGATAAAGCTCTGATAACACTTGTTAGGATCTTGTATTTGAATGAACACCAACTGATTACGTGTTAAACCAAACCAAATAGTGCGGAATCCTATTTGATTGGCGATCCATCAGTGAGAACGCACGTAGAAACAATAACGATTGAATCTAACGTCAAGATCGATAGAAATCGATCTACAGCGTTCTATGAACTTGGAGTACAAACTTTAGGCTTCTGGACGGTAGGGTACGTCTAGCTCGAAGTGGATTGATTGTTACGTTTTTCTATGAATTAGGTGGTTATTTATAGGTTAAGGTTTCTTAATCGTGCGACTGGACCACTTGCATGGTTAGTCGTGCGATTGAGTCATGCGTTTGATCCATTTGCACGACTGAGTTTTCAGTCGTGCGCTGAGTCAATCTCATGTTTCAATCATCATCGACTGATCCAGTCTCCTGGTTCATTCGTACGATTGTGTCATTAGCATGAAGTGTTCATGCGTATGTCCATTAGCATGGCCAATCACATGAGAACTGACATGATTAAGTTTGAATATGTTTCATAGTCATTAATTAATTTATATATTATTCAAACAACCACAACCTATATAGTTAAGCCAATAAGTGGTATTACAAACCAGTCAATGAAATATTCAACATTAAGCACAACCACATATTGTATTTCATTAAGTACCCGTATAATTACATAAGTGTAAGACAATAAAGACATATTACATTCAGATCAGAATCTAGGTACATATGTATCAACAAATTGAATGGGTATGAATGGAATGTAATGTGTTGGTGATGCTTATAATGTTTAATATTTCATTGTTTATTGTGTGATAACGCATATTGAACTAACTATATAGGTATGGGTTGTTTACATAGTTCTTAGTCATTAATGATTGAGAAACGTGCTTAAACTTAATCGTGTGAAGTTCTCATGTGAATGGACCATGCTAATGGACCATACGCATGAATACTTCATGCTAATGAACCAGTCACACGACTGGACCAGGAGACTGGATCAATCGCACGATTGTAACATGAGATTGACTTAGTCGCACGACTGAATCTTCGGTCGTGTGGATGAATCAACCGCATGCTTCAGTCGCATGAGTAAACCATGCAAATGGTTAAGTCGCACGAATGGAAAACCCTAACCTATAAATACCACTTAATTCATAGAAAAACATAACAATTCAAATACCTACGCACACAATCGTACCCTAGCCGTCCAGAGACCTAAGAAAACCCTTTCCAAGTTCATAGATCGCAGTAAATCATCTTACAATCATTCTTAACATTTTGATTCATTCTTAAATCGATTATACTTGCATTCTCACCGATTGGATCGCCAATCAAATAGGATTCCACACTATTTGGTTTGGTATACACGTAAATTAGTTAGTACTCCATACCAAAATGGTCCTAACAAGTGGTATCAGAGCTTTGGCTCTTGATTTGAGTGTGATTCAATCGATTTGATATAAAGATCATGTTTTTCACTCAAAAACTTAATCTTTTTGTGTCAAACAGTGTTTTCGACGTCTCCAGGTCAAAAAGTTAATGTTTTTCGGCATACGACAATTAGGGTTGGTGAGAAATTCATGCTTTTGCGTCAAAGTGTTCAAAACCTTCGTTTTTGCCAAAACAGTAGCCTTCTGTCGCACGATTGACTCAATCGCACGAATGAACCCATTAGCACATCTCATACGAACGATTGGCTCAGTCGTTCATCCATTCAGACGACTAAACTCATCATTCCTATTATTCATGTCCAATCGCCCAATTGAGCCATCCGCATTTGTTCAATCGCACGATTGAACCATCCGCATTGTTCAATCGCACGAATAGCCCAATCGCATTCTTTCATTTGCACGAGTACAACAATATTGTTCTAAAATCCAAAGTAAATATAAATGGAAGATCAGTACTTAGCGTTCACTGCAGGTAAGGATTCACGGATCCAGAATCTATTGCTTCTGGAAAATGAAGTGGGGAATCACAATAAGCCTCCGAAACTCATAACATTAGATGATTACCCACAATGGAAGCAAAGGTTCAAGATATACCTAAATGGAGTAGATCCTAATCTTTGGGAATTAATTGAGACGGGTATAGCATGCCGGTTAGTGCAGATGGAGTTAAACTTACCTTAGGCTGCATGACTGATAGCCAAAAGGTAAAGTACGATGCAGAGAAAAAGGTGTATGCTTTGTTAACTCATTCAATTCCTAAGGATATATTCCATCAGTTTTCTGAGAACAAGCAAGCAAAGAAGCTATGGGATGCTCTAGAAAATAGGTATGACGGGAATGCATCGTTAAAAGCTGTAAAGGCTAAGGTTTTGAAGAAGGAATTCGATAACTTCTCGTCAATGGGTAAAGAGAGTTTGGATGATGTTATAGACCACTTCTACACTTAATGAGTGAGCTGCACACTCATGGGGTTGTTACGTCCATGGAGGACAAGGTGTCGAATTTCGCAGATGAATTGCAAGAAAAGTGGGTTTCATTTGCGTCAAACCTCAGATAGAATGATATGCTAGGGAAGTTGGATATCAACGATTTCATTTTGAAGCTGAGAGAGGAAGAGTTAAGGATGAAGTACAGGTCTCAAAAGGCATCATATGATCAGAAACCATCACTTTACAACTCAATTCCTCAAGAAAAAACGTCCGGACCACTTCGAACGGCATTCATGTCGAGTTCAGCCGCTCCATCTTAAGCCACTACTTCAGGATCTGACACGTCAGGGTCGTCTTGCACCCACGATATGGCACCTGAAGCCAATGCTACAAAATTGAAGACCGAGAATCTCGGTAATGTGACTGTAGAGGTAGCAAGGAGCATATGGATCTCTTAGCAGCTGTTGTTCACTCCTATGATGGTCTAGTTACGGGGAAGATACTAACTGCCATCTGGCAGATGAAGACTATGAGCAAGTAGACGAGACTGAGCTTGAAAGAATGGATATCATGTGGGCATTGGCAAGTGCTGTCCGGAGGGCAAAGAAGTTTGTTAAGAAGACCGGACAGAACCTGATTGCCACAAAGGATACAACCTTTGCTTTTGACAAAACCAAAGTTACATGTTTTAACTGTGGAGAAAAGGGGCACTTCAAACGTGAATGTGTTAAGCCCAAGAAGACAGGTAATGGTAATCCATTCTCATCCTTCAATCGTCAAGATAAACCCACAAGTAGTCCTACATCGTCAAGCAAGGATCCTAAGGCCTTGACTGCTCAAGATGATAAAGGGAAAGATTGGACCTTTCGATTTGTATCTCCGGGAGAATCCAACATTGCTTGTGTTGAGGGTTTGGATGACGACTCTGCGAGCGAAGGTGATATAGCAGTTGAACTTGTGATGTCAAATAATAAAGAAACTGCAAATGTGGTCGATCACCTGAATGAAGAGGGTTCAAGCACAAAATGTTCAGATCACCAGCACTAGAAGAGTCAGACTCTGCTATGATGGCTAATTCAACCGAATCTTCTTAGGTATGTACCAAAGACTAATTGTCTGATAGTCATGCTTGCATTGAATGTAATAAATTTAGAGAAAGAATAGACTCAAAATTTTCTAGGTTATTAGATCACAATGATAGCTTAGTAAATGATTTACAACTGTGCACAGAAGCAAACAGGATTTTAAAACAAAATGAGCACAGTTATAAAGAGAAAATAGAACTGTTGAATAAACAACTAAGGGAAACCGAAGTTGTGGCCTTTAACCAAGCAAATAACATTAAGTTCTATTTAAACTCCCTAGAAGAAATTAAGAAACAAAAAGCAGTTTTGGAAGTCGAAGTAAACTCATTAAAACAAAAACTACACAGTTGGACTAGTTCTTCTCACATAGTCCAGCACTTAGTGAGAGAACGCAACAACGGGGAGGGTTTGGGTTACAAAGTGGTTCCACCATCACATGAGACCTTATTGAATGCTAAATGCAAACCAATAAATAACAACCCAATCAAGGATCATGTAGTCTCCACTCCTCTTATAAGTGATCCAGATTCCACAAGTAATTCTATTGAATTTGTCACTAAACAAAAGGAGACCACTTTAAAGTCAAAAGGTAAAATGCCTATTGTTAATTTGGATGAAAATTTGAGAAGGTTAAGGTAAAGTCTGCTTCAAATTCTGAACCCAAAAAGACCAAACAGGTTAACCAAAACGTGCATCATGTCTAAGTCCAGATAAACAAAAGAGGAAAGATGTTAAAAAAGTTCAATCAATTAATTTTGTTAAACAAGATAAAAGATCTAAACAAGAAGTGTCAAAACCCAAACAAATTAAAGTCACACGAGTGTCACACACTTCTCCACAGAAAAAGTCATACCAACATGTCGATAGTAGATCATGCTACAACTGTGGAAAGTATGGACACATCGCGTCTAATTGTCCTTACTATCAGACACCAAGGAAGAAAGTTGAACTTCATGATCTAAATCCAGTTCTTCTAAAACGAGTTCTATGACCCCACCAAGAAGAATTAGTGAACATAAAGTTCAAACCATAAGCCAATCGTCTGTTTATCACAAACAGACCTTACACAAAAGTGGCTTATGGAAAGAAAAATCTAGTTCTATGTATGATAATGAGAACAAGAAGACGAATGATCTTCCCTCACCCTCAAATGGATAGTGGGTGGAATTTATGATGTGTGATGCCTCTGGTCACCCAAGCCAGTTAAGGCTTGGGTCCCTAACCTCAACTAATGATTTCCTTTGAATGTGCAGGGTGTCCACTATAATGCTGCCACAAATACCTGGATCGTAGATAGCGTAACATCTAGGCACATGACTGGGAACCTGGCTCTCCTGTCAAACGTCAAACAAAATAAAGGAGGTCATGTTTCATTTGCTAGAAACAAAGGAGGTTACATCACAGCTCAAGGGGAAGTGGGAAACCAGAAAGTGAAGTTTGATAAGGTAAACTATGTTCAACAACTTCAAAAATAATTTGCTTTCTGTATCCCAAATCTATGACAAAGGCTTTAAGATAGTATTTGATAACAAGAAGTGCTATGTTCTGAAAAAGGACTATGTGATCCGGAGGACCAAGTCTTAATGTCAGCTTCAAGATATAACGATCTTTATATCTTGGATCTATCAAAGGCCTCCACAACGGATCATCAAGTTCAATGCTTCCTGTCAAAGGCTACAGAGAAGGATTCGATCTCCTGGCATAGGAGAATGGGACACACAATCCACGGAAGATGAACCACTTGATCCAGAATGATCTAGTGCAAGGAGTAAACGTCAAAAACTTCCAATTACCAGATTTTTGTGTCCCTTGCAAGAAAGGCAAATAGACTAAGAAGTCTCATAAGAAAAAGAAAGTTCATTCCATAGAACTGCCTCTAAGCTTCTTCACATGGATCTGTTTGGTCCAGTCAGTACAAGAAGCATCGCCGGCGACTTATACTGTTATGTAGTTATAGATGACTACTAAAGATTCTGTTGGTTAATGTTTCTATAATCCAAATTTGAAACATTTGGGTCATTCAAAGAGTTAGTAACTACTTTGGAGTCTCTCTACAAGCTAAAGGTAAGACAAGTACGCTCAGACAATGGTACTGAGTTCAAAAATCAGTGGATGGAGGCATTCTGAGAAAAGGGAATTGTACATCAGTTCACATCTGCCTACACTCCACAGATGAATGGAGTTGCTGAACGGAAGAATAGAAGCTTGATAGAGACAACTAGGACAATGCTAGCAGACTCGCAACTGCCTATCCAATTCTGGAACGAGGCAGTAGCAAATGCATGTTACACTTTAAATCGAGTCCTGGTGGTAAAACGTCATGGTAAACGTGTTACGAGTTACTTCAACGACATAAAGCAAATCTAGAGTACCTCGAACCGTTTGGTGCACCTTGCACCCTTTTGAAGAAAACTCAGGAAGGCAAGTTCAGCGAGAAGGCTGAAGAAGGAATTTTCCTAGGATACAACATACTGAATAAGAGAGTTTACAACAACTCAAGGGGTCAAGTAGAAGTGTGGTGTAACGTGGACGTTCAGAGATACACTACCCCCTAGCTGGAAAAGGACCCACATTCTTTTTCAATTATGATGGATTCTTTAAGTCCTTCAACATCCCTCTCTCCACTCCTGAAGATGAGTTAGCAACCAAGATGATGTATGATGTCTTAAACACACCATCACAAGACTCAACAACATTTGGTTCACATGTGAGTCATCTAGTCATTCAGGGGGAGCAATTGAGATAAGTGACTCCTCCTCTGACGATAAAGCCGCGGAGAATGATCAGGTCGATCAGGAGGAACAGGTTCCTACTACTGCAAGTCCACAAGCATCTGATATTGATGCCTCTGATTCTTCGGAACCTCACACTCCTACTACCTCAGATCCGGAACCAAGAGTTCACAATCTTGATAATAAGGTAGTTGTACCTCCATTCCTGGATCTCGACTACATGTTTATCATCCTCTGGACAATGTCATAGGGGATGTACAATCGGGAGTACAGATAAGAAATCAACTATATTTAGCTGATTATGCCTCAGTCATGGAAAAAGGCTACCTTCACGACGGTGCTTATCGATGTTTTGTGTCTCAATTTGAGCCAAAATATGTAAATGATGCCTTAAATGATAAGGCTTGGGTGAGTGCCATGCAAGAAGAACTTCTTCAATTCAAGAAGTTAGGAGTGTGGACTCTGGTGGATAGACCTAAAGGTGCTAAGGTCATAGGCACTAAATGGGTTTTAAAATGCAAGAAGGGTGACCAAGGGGTCATTATCAAAAACAAGGCTCGATTATTAGTTCAAGGATTTCAACAAGTCGAGGGGATTGATTACAATGAAGTCTTTTCACTAGTGGCAAGAATTGAAGCCATCCGTATCTTCCTAGCCTATGCATCGTATATGAAGACTAAAGTCTATTAGCTTGATGTGAAGAGTGCATTCCTTCATGGTGAAATCCGAGAGACAGTGTATGTCAGTCAACCCGAGAGATTTGAGGAACCGTATCATCGGGACATAGTTTACAAGCTAGACAAGGCTCTATACGAGCTTCACCATGCCCCCAGAGCATGGTATGAGAAGCTCTCAACTCATCTTGTGAAACAGGGTTTCGAAGAGGAGTGATTGATTGTACACTGTTATCAAAGAAAAGGATGGTGACTTATTGCTTGTACAGATCTATGTTGATGACATAATGTTCAGGTCCAAAAACGAAGAAGTGTGTAAAGAATTTGAAGCAGTAATAAAGGCAGAATTTGAGATGAGCGCCATGGGAGAAATGAAGTTCTTTCTCGGGTTACAGGTGGATCTGACACCTAAGGGAATTTTCCTACATCAAACCAAGTATGTAGGCGATATTCTCAGTCGGTTTTGATATGGAGAATGCTTCCGCAGCTGGGACTCCACTTGCTACAAACCATGATGTGGCCCCGATGAAAGTGGCGATCTGGTTGATGCCACCATGTACCGAGGAATGATCGGATCTCTCATGTACCTCATTACCTCACGACCGGATATAATGTACGCGACGTGTCTATGCTCCAGATATCAGGAGAAACCAAAGGTCAACCATCTTATGGCGTTAAAAGGATATTTCGTTATCTGAAGGATACCCCAACACTCGGGTTATGGTATCCTCATTATGATGATTTCGAGCTTACAACGTATAGTGACTCGGATTACGTCGGTTGCAAAATGAACTACAAGTCAACATCAGCGGGATGTCAATTCTTTGGGAGAAGATTAGTCACCTGGCAGTGTAAGAAGCAAACATCGGTTGCTTTGTCAACCTGTGAAGCTGAATATTGCTGCTGCAAGTTGTTGTTCACAGATCATCTGGATTCAACAACAAATGCAGGATTACGGTTTGCAATTTTCTAACACTCCTATTTATATTGATAACTCTGTTGCTATTGCCGTAACTAAAAATCCGGTCCAACATCCTAAAACCAAACACATCGGAATTATATCACTTTATACGTGATTGTTTTGAAAAGCATTTGATCGATGTTGTTAAAATAAATACGGATTTTCAACGCGCTGATCTCTACACAAAAGCCTTTGATAAACCACGTTTTCTATATCTATTAGAGGTCAACGACGTTAAGAAAAAGTGGCTTGCTTTCCGACGATGACAGTACTTAGTCCGACAAGTAGATTTCATTTTTACCTTTAATTTTATTTTATTTCTTCGCCTATTAAAATTCTAAACGCAAAACTTTTTCGGTTTAAGAATTTTAGGGGGAGAATAGGTTAAGGTAGTATTTAATTTAGTTGTTTTAATTTCAGTACAAAAAAAACGGGGAGGAGGACAGTCTAGCTAAAAGTAATAAGATCGTATCTGTGATACTGATCAATAACTATGGAAAATGATAGTACACAGGAACAAATAGTTTGGGACTTTGAAAGAAGATTGTTTAAAATGCAAAATTTGAAGTATAAGTCTGAGAAGTCTAAACAACAATAAAGGAAAATTATAGTAAAACTAGCTCCTACTAGGTAACACGAAGAAAGTAGACCTAGAGGTTGCTAGACCATTGATGTGTGTTGGTAGATTCAACACAATAGATAAGTAGACCTCGTTGGTGATTTCAAGTTCAAACTAAGCTGTGGGTTATCATCTTATCACTGGTTAACACAATCAACAAAGTTCCAATAAGGGGTGACGAGCAAATATAAACGCCACAAATGTGTGCGAATGACCATAAAATGAGCAAAGCACATGAAAAATGCAGAAAGCAATCAAGCTAATAACCTATGTTGTTGGTGCGATCTGTGCAAAAAGAATAAAATTGCTCAAACAAGAAGATAGGTTGTGTGCCTCTCTGTTGTGCGGAGGCATTGACCTGAGGATAAGCATAACCTAAATATTCTAGAATTCATTGTTGTTTGCACCTCTCTGCTGTGCGATGGCACTGACCTGAGACTTAGCATCTCTTTGAAAGATCTAGAATAGTTTCTTCTTGAATACTACCTGTAGACTGCTCAAAAATCTCATGAGGAACATTGATTACCATATAAGTGTGGGATCCACCAAATGCTTGTTGAAATAATTAAACCTTAATCATCACCAATCTATGTCAAAAGTCTGTGTATGGATTTAAGAGGACAAGTATACTAACAATCATCATGGCTGCAACTCTTGAAAGTCAAAACCACTGTGTGCATCTTGTGGCACTAGTATGATTTCCTAGACTTGCGAATGACTCTAGATGAAAACAAGAATCTAACATCAAAAGGTTTTGGTAACATATCCCGAATGATCTGATTTACCTTTATGATTCCATAATGAATCATTCCACTTATGGTCAAAATAACTTGAAGCTGTCTGTTTGAGAAATAAATCTGTTAGATATCTATATTAGAATTTCCACCTCACACAAAAATTACAAAAATTTGTTTTAGTTTTGTCCTTTAGTTCTAGTTGTTTCATTTGTTTAATTTTTGTCAGTTTAGTTGTTAAACGTCGGACTGTGCATTGGATTCTGTCTAGAATTTAATCACTAAAAAGGGTCACGTCTGAGGTGACCAACTGGTTTTTCAAATGTTAAAAAAGGATCACGTCTGAGGTGATCAAAAGTTTCTCAAAGTTAAAATGGTCAGTTTGTAACGATCCAATGCTCGAAATGTCTTATCAATAGTTAAAAGGGTTAAGTGTCAATGGTCATAAAGTCAAAATCATAAGTATAAGCCCATTCGCACGCACAGAGACCATGAAATGGACCAGCCGTATGATTAGACCATACGTATGAGCCCATTCGCACTACTGGACAATGAGTATGGACCATCCGTACGATTGATCATACGTATGTGCCCAATTGCATGACTAAACCACACGCATGGCCCAAACACTGCGATTGACCATCAGCATGAGTAACTCACACGATTGGTTCACAAAATGAACCAATCGCATGAATGGAGGTGACCGAATGACACAGTCGCACGACTGACTTCTAGTTGCACGACTGAAGGTGACCGACTGTGCCAGTCGCACGACTGATCCTTAGTCGCACGAATCAAGTATGCGACTGGGTTTAGTCGCACGACTGAAGGAAACCCTAGTATAAATAGAGGGGGAGTCAGTCGCAGTCATTTATCACTCCCAAATCACCCCCAATCGCATGACTATACCGTTACACTGCCCGATTTTCTTGAAACCATTCTAGACACTGATTGTTGTGTACTGATGATTTCTAGTGTTTATCCAGGTAATGCGGGATGATTTTCACCCAAAAGTTCAATCACTTCGTGCCCTAATGATCGAATTTAAGCCCTAAACAGAACCGAGACTTAGTTTGCCTAAGAAACTAATAAAACTAAGTACATTGTTCAATTAAAGGTTATCTGGTGTTATGTCGGTCATTTGCAAGACTAATGAGCCAAACCACGACGTCTAACATTAAGTTTTGCTCAAAATTTGAATTTGAATTGAACAAAAAGTCTGTCATGTGAATGGACACCCTGATGAACTTCAATCGAACGACTGAGCTGGGCGAATGGCTCAATCGCACGACTGAATCATGCGTATGAGGTCAGTCGCACGACTGGTGTAAACGCATGGGATAGCATACGACTAATCCCAATCGCATGCTCAATCATACGTATGAGCTCAATCGCACGCGACTAGATCTTGTCGCACAGTTCATTCGCATGGCAGAACAGAAGATTTCAAGTCCAATGAACCAAGTTATTACTCATTGACTCTCACTAACGTTTATTTACATTGTGTACAGATGGCGAGTCGTTGGACTATGAGCACAAAGCATAACCTTTGTCCTTATCTGGATTTGACCTCCCGGAACGCAGCTGATTTCTCTGGTATCATTACATTCTTACGGAGATCGAGGATCTTCCGTGCTATATCGACTCCATGCACCCCGTACCGCTCAGTTCAACAGGCTTTCTGGGAAGCGCTATCGTTGACAGATCCCCAGAGCCCCACTGTATTAGGAGCTCCACTTTTGGTTAGCCGATAGAGATCACTGAGGACGATCTCAGGACATTTTTGGAGTTTGGGGACGATGCTGACTGTCCTACACGACTACACCCGCTGACTGTACGAGGCTGTTTTCTGTGGGCCAAGTACTCGGGGGATATCAATGCAGGTGTGCTCAACAAGAGCAACATGTGCCCCAAATTTAAGTACTTGCCCATGTGCTGCTAAGTGCATTTCCTCAAGGAAGGGAGGCTTCGACGAGCTGTCAGACCAGATTCAGAACGCGTATGTGGTGTTGGTGCTGAACCATCCGTTCAGCTTCTCCAGGATGATCTCACCTACCTGGTGGAGAACATCAAGGCAAAGGGCAAGGGGGGCTTTTGCATGTACCCTCACTTTATGCAGATGATTATTGACGAAAAGCTCCTTTCGCTGCCAAAGGAGAAGGAGGATGCCGTGGTGCTCGAGGTGATGGATGATACCACCTTGGGCAGGATGAAAGCGTACAGGGGGAAGCAGGTGAAACCCCCTATCAGGCAACTGTTTGGGCATCTAGCCCATGAGGTCTATGTGGCGCCGTCACGAAGGAAGTGGCGCCATGATGACAGCGACTTAGACACTGAGTAGATTGGCTCCCACTGATGAGTCAGATGATGATGATAGTGGTGATGGTGGAGACACTGGCCCCACACCTTCTAGGGCCACCACTACTGATGTTACACCTCCACCACCCACTCATGGAGAAGTTGATACGGCTGGATTCTATTAGGATTTATGTCCTCCTGAGGAGGAGGAGGAGGAGTAGATAGGAGCCGTTGACTCGGACAGTGGGTAGCAAGGTGGTTGCCACCGAATGAGGGATTCAGGCGGTTGGTGGACGCCCGGGCGAGTCTGGGGAGACTATGACTGATCCTACCTACTCCCTAGCTCGGCCCAGCATTCCAGGGGGAGCATCCTCCTCGAGGGGTTTGAGGTAAAAGAGGATGACTCAGCCTCACGGGATGAAGCCCAAGAGACGGAGGTACACATTGATCACTACCTCTTCCCCCACTGCCCCCACAACTACCACCACCACCACTACCTCACCCACCACCACTACTACCACTCCACCCCCACCTTTACTACCACACTTGCACCTACACTACCTCAGCCACCACCACTACTACCACTCACCCCTCATATACCACCACCCATATTCACCACTACCACCACTAGCCACCAAGCCGGACCATCGTCCCACCCATCCTTCACTACAAGATCATCTTTGCTCCACATTAGGGTAGAGGAACAAATGTTAGCACTCAACAGAATGGTGCTGAAGCTATTGGCAGCTGATGAGGAGAGAGCTCACAACTACGTCAGCTTGCGGAGCTCAATGCTACCCAAGCTCAGCAGATATCTCAGCAGGCTCAGCAGATCGCCCAACTCAAGGAGCAAAATGACCAATCAGCTAAAAGATTGAGGAGTTGGAGACTGCAAACAAGACCATCATGCTCAGGCTCAAAGGCACTAAAGATGAGCCTCTCAAGATCAGAGAGGGAGTTGATGATGATGATGATGAGGGTGAGGATGATGAGGATAATGATGAGGATGAGACAGACGAAGAAGGTGATGATAAAGCAGGAGAGGAAGGGGGAGGAGATTATAAGGAAGGAGGCGATGCGGCTGCATTAGATGCCACACATGCTAAAGAAAGACGCTACAAGAAGGCACAGGATCAGGGAGCCTCGTCCTCGGCCCCGACTGCAGAAGAGCACATGATTCAAGATAAAAGTAATGTTTAGATGTTTATGTAATTTTAAAATCTTGTGTAATTGAATCATGTATTAAACTTAAGTACTAATGTTTATATATAGATTTGCTATTTGACTGTCTTGATTATTGACAAATGATTGATGTGCTAAATTTTTAAATCAAGCAGATAAACCATCTCAGCAAGACCAGTATGATGTTGCTCCCTTACAGCAAATCAAGTCTCAATTCACTATAAACTTGATTTTCAAGGGATTGTTAGGAGGTCTGTGAGTTATACTCCTAAAGAATGAGAGATAATTCATGACCTTACTGATGAACAACTTGCGAGATGTTCCGGCTAAATCCGGATGAAATAGTCAAGGATGCCCCTATCATTGACATGGCTAGTGATGACGAGCTTAATGATGTGGACGAAATAGAGATTGAAGATGTCACAGCCCAGCACTATCCAGAGTATGCTGACAAAGAGGGAAATGTAGTCCCCAATCAGGTGACACTCTTGTCATTGATACATTTGAAAAACTGGATAAGATGGAGCAAGAGTCCGAGAAGAATAAGGATCAAGCCCAAGCCTCAGATCCCGATGTCAACATCAAAAAGGCTGAATGGGCAGCATGTTTGCAGAGATCCGAGCCCAACGCACTGCTCCAAAGCCGAGTGCCTACACCCAGCTCTACAAAGTGAAGAAGCATCTAAAGGTGTTAGGAAAGATTATAGCATGGGCATATTTTGAGGATCTAAATGTCTATGCTGTCAGAGGGAGAAGGGAATCGAGTACTTCAGATCCCCATGATCTGAAGACTCTTCCTGGTTTTGAGCTCAACCAGCTCGCCAAACTGAAGTTGCTATATGCTAACCCAAGGAAAATGTCAGGCTGGTTTGAGGCTGCATTGCAGAAAGAGTACCACACCAGATGGGTCACCTTAAACCTCAACAACCGACGAGGTACATCAGACGGTCTGAAGTTGACGCCATTACTGGAAAGCCAAAGATAGTGCTGAAGGGGAGTCCTCCGCACACATGTCAAGAATCCCTCTAAGGGAAATGCCACAGGACTTCACTCCACACTTTAAGTGGTGGTACTATGATTGGAGAACAAGTGAAGCCGTTGTAGTCTTGTAAAAAGAGGGACAAATGGATACTATTTAGGTATTTGACCCAACATGGCTAACTAACTTGTCAGCTGATGATGTATACACATTGTACAAGTGGCCAATGTTTTATGATTCGCAAGACATTATACAAGCCCTCCAGTTCCAAAATGTTATAAGGCTCTGTTTCGCATTTGAGATACATGCTGGAGCTACAAGAGAGGAGAAGTACAAGAAGTTTGAAGAGCTAATGAAGAATGTTAGACAATAAAGTAAACTAGGTCCAAGGGGGAGTTTGTAGAAATATATGTACCTAGTTTAGGAGCTCAAATGTAAAATGTCTTTCATGTCTTACGTATATGTAATTGAATGAGTATGAATGGAATGTAATGTGTTGGTGACGCTTATAATGTTTAATATTTCATTGTTTATTGTGTGATAACACATATTGAACTAACTATATAAGTATGTGGTTGTTTACATAGATCTTAGTCAATAATGATTGAGAAACGTGCTTAAACTTAATTGTGTGAAGTTCTCATGCGAATGGACCATACACATGAATACTTCATGCTAATGACCCAGTCGCACGACTAGACAGGAGACTGGATCAATCGCATGATTGTAACATGAGATTGACTCATCGTCGCACGACAGAATCTTCAGTCATGCGGATGAATCAACTTCATGCTTCAGTCGCATGAATAGAAAACCCTAACCTATAAATACCACTCAATTCGTGGAAAAACGTAACAATTCGAATACCTACACACACAATCGTACCCTAGCCATCCAGAGACCTAAGAAAACCTGTTCCAAGTTCATAAATCGTAGTAAATCATCTTACAATCATTCTTAACGTTTTGATTCATTCTTAGATCGATTATACTTGCGTTCTCACTTATTGGATCGCCAATCAAATAGGATCCGCACTATTTGGTTTGGTATTCACATAAATCAGTTAGTACTCCGTACCAAAACAGTCCTAACAGGTCTTCCTCTCTCACAAATTTAGAAGGAGAGGGAGGTTGACCCTGCTGTG
Organism: Flaveria trinervia; assembly: GCA_025506515.1. NCBI lineage: Eukaryota > Viridiplantae > Streptophyta > Magnoliopsida > Asterales > Asteraceae > Flaveria > Flaveria trinervia. Next base: position 60,810,692 of record CM046456.1, on the reverse strand, counting down.
GATCAGAAGATGAAGCTTGCTGAGATTTAGCAGGAGTTCTGGGTTGTGTTGTCTTTGGTTGTTCAACCTTAACCTCCACTTCAGGTGGAGCTTGACTTGGAGGGGAGTGTAAGTCAATCAGCTCTCCACTCCTTATCTTCTGCTTGATCACCCTAATATGCTCATCCATAATGGATAGAGACATGGGGCCAAGTCTCTTTCCGGAGAATCCATATAGCTTTAAGAAGCTCATCATCCTCTGCCTGTCTGCAGACTTCTTCATGTTCATCTGGATGATGGCTCTTGACTTAGCAGCTTCTTCCCTTAGCTTTCTTTTGGTTGTCTTTGTTTCCTTAACTATTTCAAGTTCAAGTTGTTTGAGATACTCAAACTCAATATAGTCAAAGGATAAGGAAAGAAGTGCTTCTGCCTGATAGAGGCCTATGACACTCAGGTAGTTGATCATCTTGATCCTTTCTTCTTCTTTATCTACCTAAGGTTCTTGTTGAACCACATCCTCATATGCAGGACTTTCTTGAACTGGGGAGAAAGTTGGCACATGCTTGTACAATATTTTCTTTCTTCTGTCTTCTTTGATTTGTACTAGTAGCTCTGCATCTTCTACCTCTTTCTTCTCCTTTGACCTTTACAAGTCAACCAGCTCATTCAGTTCCGCCTCTTTCTGCAGGTAGTTTATCCTGATTGCCCTTAACTTATCATTCTGAGTATCTGGTCTGGGGGTAGCCCTGATAGAAGACTCCATGAGTCTTGCAGACTCAGAAGAGGAACTTTCTCCCCTCAACTTCCTTTTCCTCCCTCTCTCCTCCTCCTCAATCTCCTCAGATGTCATCTTTCTTTTCCTTTTGTCAGTCATAAACCTTTATGACTCAGGGTGGAGAGAGCTGTGGCCTTCATTGCTTGATGTAGCTTCTGAGCTCTGGCCAAGAGAGAGGTTGAGAAGCACCTTCACCAGCAGGTGTCTCAAAAAGGGAATTTATCTCTTTAGTAGTTATTGGTGATAAGATAGGGCTCTGAGGTTCTGTCACTGAGCCTTCAGTCAAAGTTTCCCTTACGAAAGTAATCTTAGGGTCTGCCTCAACATCCAGTTGATCGATAACATTGCCTGATTGCCATAGTCTTCTTCTAAGGCTGAACTCTACAATGATACGGTCTTGGATTCTTTGAGTCAACTTGTCAGCTTGTCTTGATTGGCTTGGATTGACAAGTGGGATGCTGACTAAATCCAAACCTTCATAGAAGTTCAAGGTTTGAAAGTTGAAGATCTCTGTTGCCTTTGAACTCTAATGATGATTAGGGCTCTTCTGTTGCTGTCATACCTCCATCCAATGATGTGATTTGAAGATGGTGGAGATGACATAGCCCTTGGTATCACTTCCTCAAACAGACTCTGTATTAAGGAGTCTATAGAGTGCATATCAATATGAACTTGAGGAAGTTGCTGAGTATGCACAATTGCAAGTGAGGATGGTGAGTCCTCAATGTCCATACTCTCTGAAGAACTCCTAGGTTCTGTGATTGTAATGACTTTCTCTCCCTTTTTGGTAGCATCACCCACTTACATAGGTGAGCCAGGAGTTAGGTCAATCACATCCACATGTTCTTGTGTTCCTGGTTGAGCTCTTCTTAAAGGACTCCCAGCTAGTTTGTCCTTAAGATATGAAATCTCAAGTTGCCGATCATTGACCCTGTTTTTCAAGGTAGTCACTTGAGATTCAAGGTGACTAACCTTGGAGACTAAATAGGTGCATGTTTTAGACAGTTTTTGCACCTTTAGTCTTAGATTCCCCTCATCTTCATCAGAAGAATCATTGAGGGATGAGATGATTGAACCAGAGTCCTCTCTCTCACCACTAGCTTGAGGTTCTTGGCTGCTTGATTTCCTCTGCTCACTGGCAACCTCAGTTGAGATGTCAGTGGACTGAGTTGCCATGGTTGAGGTCTTAATGATGTAATCACTTTCAAAAGTGAGAGTCTCTTCCATATGGACATCCTGAACAGGTTCAGGGGTGTCCACCTCAGTAGTAAGTGATTGATGTGGGCTAGAAATAGGAGCCTCAGAAGCACTCATCTCTCTTTGAGTAGGGGAAAAGAAGAGATAATCATAGTACTCACTGAAACCTAGATCTTCATTAGTGTAGAAGTCAAGGTTGGGGATTGGTTGGTTTAGATCTAAAGGCTGGGGATGGTAACTATCCCCTGGAGGTTGATCACTTGAGTGTTGAGACTTAGAGTGATGGCTTACGGAAGTTTGGCTTATGAGCTCATCAAGCTGAGCATGAGGAACCTCAACACTGATCATTGAAGTAATTGGAGTGGTCTACTCCTCAGGAGAATTGGGAGCTCCAGTGTCCACTTCTTCCTGTGTGGGTGAGTGTATAGGGGCCTCCACAGACTGAATAGTCTAAGTAGGGGTTTGTTTGGATTTTCTTTGGTAGGTGAGGGTGATTTGTGGCTGTTGAGGTGGTTGGATGTAGAAGGTGTGGGTTCAACACTAGCTGGTGCTGCTAGGTTGTCACCTTGAGCAATGAGCTATAACATTCGGAACCAGGGCTGTTTCTACCCCATAGAAGCCAACAGTGGGCTTTCTCAAGATTTTAAAGATGTCGGGCTTCATCTGTCCCAATTTAGGAATATTACCTGATCCCTTTAAGTATGAGCCCTGTTCACAGTTAAGATTGTATTGAACATATCTAGGGAACATGTAACACTCTAAGGAGTCCAAGTTTGCAAGCAGATTAGTATAAACAAACTGAGAATACCTGAACTTGACCCCTTGAACCATCCCATGGACATGAAGGAGAGAGCCTCAGGAATCTGGTCCCATCCATCATGCTTGTTTGATAAGCTATGGATAACCACATGGAGCAGGAATTTCCATTAGGATGAGACCTTCCCTTTCCTGAAGGTCTTGACAGAGTAGTCTCCCTCATAACCCATCTGATTAAAGGAATGATTTATAGCTTCCTTTGGGAAGAACACCTCACCTTCTTCATCATCCAGCTGAAGATGCATGTTGATGATGGCCGGAGTGATGACGACTGTTCTCCCCTGCACTGTGGCAGACAGTGCCTTCTCCCCATCCATTACGACCTCTTGGCAGGTCTTCCAGAATTCAAGCATTTGATCCTCATAAAGTGGAGGATCAATGGTTAGCGAGGTGAAGTAGTTCGACAGAGCTAAGTAAAGGCAAACCTTTGAGAAATCAGGATCTTTCTCAAAGCTTAACAGAGCAACCTGGTTATGTTGTCTGTGTAACTGCATGGTAAAGTTTAGGTCATTTCTGTGATGAGGGATTGCCATTTTGAGAGAGCTTAAGGATGTAGAAAGATGAAAGAAAGTGATTTCAGAGAGAAATTTGGGGTTTTAGGTTTGGAGGAAAGAAGCAGATGATAGAAAGAGGGGGAAACCGTTGGGTTTATATGTGAAAAAGGATTTCAGATAAAGTTTAATGAAAGAGGATAAACTTTGAAATTTGAATATCAGTCCCACCTCTGAAAAAGTAGTTTACTTTTGCTCATAAAATAGTTTTCTTGGAAGTCAAAAAGCTTCCGAAGGTAATTATCTTCGGAAGTTTTAATTAAAAAGCTTCCGAAGCTAAAATGACTTCGGAAGATTTTCCTAAGAGTTGTGAAAATTTTGCTTCGAAAAAAAATTAAGACTTGAAAGCTTTGTCCAAAAGAACAAAGCTTTCGAGAGTTAATTTGCTTCGGAAGAAAATAGTCCTTGAAAGCAGATAAGTGTCTGAGTACTTAAGCTTCGGAAGATATTTTAGAAATTTCTTCCAAAGGTAAATTTCTTAGACAGTTATTTGTTTTCAAGGCATGAATTTCTTCTGAAGATAAAAAAATATCTTCCAAAGGATCAAAATTTTCAGAAATCTAAGGAAATTCTTCAAAAAATTTTCATCCAAAGAAAATAAGAGCTTATGGAAGTGATGAACTAGACAACTTAGGACACACATATTTTTTAAGATATAATAAGAATTAGTTTTAAGAAAAACCTACTCAAAGTTGATCATCCCAATAGCTGATACAAGATTTTTAAATCTTTGCTCATCAAAAGCTTTTGTAAACAGATCACCATATTGTTCATTTGTGTTGACTTTGACTAGTTTAGTTAATCCCTTTTCATAATTATCTCTTATTAAATGGTACCTGATGTTGATGTGTTTGGTCCTTGAGTGCTACACAGGGTTCTCTGTGATTGAGATAGCACTGTTGTTGTATATGTGAATAGGAGTCTCCTTGAAGTTTAACCCATAGTCCAACATCTGATTCTGAATCCAAAGCACTTGAGCATAGCAGCTTGCAGCAGTAATGTATTCAACTTCAACAGTTAAGGCAGAGACACAAGATTGTTTCTTGTATTGCCATGAGACAACCCTTCCACCAAGAAATTGACATCCCCCAGATGTAGACTTTGTAGTCATGTTGCAACCACCATAATCACTATCTGTATATGCATATAGATTAAAGTCAGAATTCTTAGGATACCATAGACCAAGTGTTAAAGCACCTTTAAGGTATCTTAGAATCCTTTTGACAGTGATAAGGTGAGAGATCTTAGGGTTGGCTTGATATCTTGCATAGATGCAAGTGGCAAACATAATATCATGCATACTAGCTGTAAGATACATAAGAGACCCAATCATAGCCCTATATAAGTGTTCATCTACACACTCCCCCTCAAGATCAGGTCCAAGGGAGTGGTTTCTAGCTATGGGTGGCTTAGTAATCTTACAATCAGTCATGTTGAACCTCTTGAGTATGTCTGAACATACTTTGACTGACTAATGAAGATGCCATCTTCAACTTGCTTCACTTGAATTCCTAAAAAGAAATTGAGTTCCCCCATGGCACTCATTTCAAATCTATCATTCATCATCTTCTTAAAGTCTTTACAGAGCTTTGGATTAGTTGAACCAAAGATGATGTGATCCATATACACTTGAACTAGCAATATGTCATTTCCCTGTCCTCTGATGAAGAGAGTTCCATCTATAGTACCTCTCCTATATCCATGTTTGCAAAGATACTGAGATAGAGTCTCATACCACTTCCTGGGTGCCTAATACAGCCCATAAAGAGCTTTGTCAAGCTTGCAGACATAATCAGGATGATCAGGATCTACAAAACCAAGTGGTTGTTTGACATATACCTCTTCATTAATCACTCCATACAGAAAAGCACACTTTATATCAAGTTGATAGACATTGAAGTTCTTGGATGCAGCAGATGCCAAGAATATCCTAATAGCTTCCAGTCTTGCTACAGGAGCAAAGACATCACAAAATTAGGATATACTCAGAAGATTGTACCCAAGCTTCTTAACAAAGTTTACCTTTTTAATGCCAAGCTTACCATTTGTGACCTTGCCCATTCTAGAAATGTAACCACCTTCATCTCCTCCAAAAGCAACTGCCCTCCATCAATCCTTTTAAAGTTCTGGAGTAGTGACCTATTTCCTGTCATGTGCCTGGAACAACCACTGTCAATGATCCAGACATTTTGTTTATCTTGAGCTGTCCCTTCACAAAGAAAATAATTAGTTACATTTAGAAACCCAAGCCTTACTTGTCTTGGGCTCACTAAGAGAAACAAAAGGTAATGCAAAAGTAATAGATCCTATTGTTGTGCTTGGAGGATCTTGAGCTGTTGTTGATGAAGAATTTTCAGTCACTTGGTCTTTCTTAGACTTCCACACCACCTTTGGAAGCTTGGACTTGACCTTTAACACTTCGGAAGCTTTTGAGACTTCGAAAGTTTTAATGACTGGACCTTCAGAAGATTCTGCAAACACTACAACAGACTTCAGTCCTTCGGAAGTATTCTTTCCTTTCGAGACCAACTTTTCTTCTGAAGGCAATTTTCCATTTTCCTTCTTCTTAGAGTTGGAGCTTTCGAAGGAAACAAATTTTCCTTCCGAAGCTTGAATCTTCTTAGAACTCCTGGAGGTCTTTGGTTTGGTCATGTGAAGAGTACCCTTAGGATTGTATGGATAATCCTTAGCAAGATGAGCAGTACTTTCACACATAACACACTCCATTTTCTTCTTCCCAAGAGCCTTTTGCTGGGAACAAGACTGACTTTGGTCACATCCATTCTCTACCCTCATCTTAGCAGATGCTGAGACAGTCCTTTTGGGCTAAGGACTATTCTTGGAGTTTGATGGTCCAGGTTGTGTAGCAGTGATACACAACATATCAGTCTTCTTCTTGTACTGAGATGATTTGAACATGAACCAGAACTCTTAGTAGAATAGTTAAGGTTGATGTCTTCAGTCTTCACTACTTCAAACCCTGCAGAGATAAAAACTTGTTTCTGCTTGGAGTCAAAAGTATCCTTGATCTCTTGAGCCTTCCTTGCTTTTCTTTTGATCTTATTGATCAAGTTCTTTCTCATTGACTTAGTCATTACAGTCTTCTTCTTCTCCTCAGAAGGATAGTGGCCCTTCTTAGAATCCTCCTCTTCACTCTTCTCAGAGGAATTCTTCACTATCACTTCATCATCCTCTTCACTCAAAGGATCTATGAGAGGATGCTCATCTTCACAAGTTCCACACTTGGGTGATCTTACAAACAAGATTGTATATGAATGAGCTATCTCATTTGATCCCAGTCCCTACTTGTTTTGATAGCACACTTTATTGTGCAGGGATGAGGATATCATGTTCTTGAAGGTCTCTTCTTCAAGAACACACTTATCTACCCTGGCTTTGCTGATCACAAGCTCAACCTAGCACTCAGTCAACTTAGTTATGAGATCCTTGATCTGAGTCCTAAAGTTGTATGCTCATGTTTTAGAACTAAAATAGTTTTTCTAAGTCCTCTATCTTTAGTTTATAGTTATTTTCAAACTTTCTAAAATCAACTTTTAGAATGTTTAAGGACTCAAGATTAGATCTCATTTCCAAGTTGTAGGACCTGTATCTATTAACTTTAGCAATGCATTCAGGGGTACAGAGATGTTCCAATACCTTGGCTTCATCATGATCTGCCATCAGTGCTTGGTTTGGAGAAGCAACTTCCACCGGAAAGCTCTAGTCAAAGCCTCCTACTTCAACAGCAACAGCAGCCTACTGCTTTGGCTTCTCATTCTGGGTGGCTTTATTAGTGTAGTTTGGTCTGGACTGTGTTTAGCCACCATTTGTTCTAGGTGCCTTACACTACCTGGCATAGTGGCCCATCAAGTTACAGTTGTAACACTTGACTTTGTCTTTGTCCAGCCCAAACTTTCCACCGGTTGCATTGCTGGGGAACTTCCTTCCAGTCTGCTTGTAGAACTTCCTGGCTTTGTGAGTGAGAAGAGCCATCTACTAAACTATCTCCATGTACTCCAGATCATCTGGATGGATACAGTCAAGGTCTTCAAGGGTGAAATGAAAGCTGCCACAACTTTCATCAGAAGACACAAGGATTGAGAAGAACTTGTCTCTTGGAATGGGCTTCCTTGAGTGTAGTTCTCCCTTGGTGTCTCAGGGAAGGTGATGAAAGGACCCTTTGATGAGTTGTCAGGGTAGCATATGAGATGATGTTAGGGTTCTATGTTATCCCTTTCAACCACATGAAGGGCTGAACCCATTTGATTGTTGGAGTTGCAAGATTAACCTTGCATCTTCATTTCCATCTGGTAGCCACTGAGAATCCCATATAACTCTGTCAGAGTGAGAGTTTTGAGCTTCTCGTCCTCTTGATCACCACACAGTAGTGTGTCCACTGCCTAGGAAGTACGGACATGAATTTCCTTACAATGTCTTTGTTCTTAGGAGGAACTCCTCCATCCACAAGGGTATCCACAATCTCAACATACCTAAAGTATTGCTGAGTCATGGTTTTACCTACTTTGAAGGTGAAGTTTTCAAATTGCTGCTTCAGGAGATCCTTCTTGTTCTCCTTTGCTTCAGAGGAACCCTCATACATTAGTTTCAATGCATCCCACAGTTGCTTAGCTGTTTTGTATTTCTTGAAACCTCTATATACAGAGTTTGGGAGAGCAGTATGAAGGGCAGTCATGGCTTTTCTATCAATCTCTACTCTCTTCCTGTCTTCATCAGAGTAGTTTGACACAACCTTGGGGATCATACCACCACCAGTAGCAGAAGGTGTGCTTGGTATGTAAGGTCCATTCTCAACAAACACCCACATTCTTCAGTCTAGAGACTTGCTGAATCCTTCCATTCTTAGGCACCAGGTATCAAAGTCTTCAAGAGTAATCACTGGGGATTTGTTCATGGTTCCAGTTTCCATATCAGTTTGGGAAATAGCTCCCATTTGAAAAGTTGAGTATTTGTGTGTGTGAGGGATCTTAAGATGGTGAGATCTTATATCAAGAGCCTAGAAAGCTCTAATACCAAATGCTGCACCGTTGAAGGGTGGCCACTTACAACACAACAACACAAAAAGGAGAGTAACTTAACTTAATCAAGCAATAAACTGGATTAACCACAAGTAAAGACACTAAGAACACAAGTAATTAAGAGACAAAACACAAGAGCAAGATACAGAAGGAGATGGTTTTCAAGGTTGTAGTATATTGTTTTCTCAATGTTCTGTTACAAGTGTTAAAAAGCATAAAAGAAAGTTACAAGAACATGAGATACTTATACTACATCCTACAACTGGCCATACTTTGAAGGCTAGCTGGATAAAATTGACTAGACATAACACAAAATCAATTGTAGAGTCAAAAAGGTAGATTGCCTTTTTGACTTTGTGACTATGACATGCCATAGCTCACATCCTTATCTATTACGAAAAGGATAAAGTACATGAAGTAGAAAGTTTACAGACTCAAGACCTCAATGTACAGTTACCAAAAGCATGGACCTTTTCACCAACTCATGTAAGTTGGTCACTATACAGAGTCGTAGCGGAAAAGGGTCCAGCTTTATGGAAAAGTACATCAGATAGAGCATGTTGTTAAAAGTTTTCGGAAGAAATCTGTCTTTAAGAGTTGTGCTTCGAAAGACTTTGTCTTTGAAGCTTCAGAAGACTTCATCTTTGGCTTCAGAAGATATTGGTTTTGGCTTTAGAAGATTTCACACTTAGAATATGTCTGTTGCTTGTGTGAAACTTCCGAAGCATTCTTCTTTAGTACTTGTGACGTATGCACGCAGAAAGACTTTGTGTGTTTGGTTGCTTCAGCCTCTTCATATAATCTCTACACTATCTGTATCCATATTCGAAATTTCTATATCTGAAATTCCAGATACCGATACAGAGATTTTTACTATCCGATAATTTCTAATATCCAACTTTGAACACTCCTACTTCAATCCATTAATGATGTAGTAATACTTGTGCACTTGAAAACAAAACTTAACATTAGAAAGAGAGTCGTAGAAGTTTCTTTTGAACTTACCATTAATTTAGAAAACCATAACAATCATTGTAGATTTCTCAGACTATTAAAATGAAATCCGCAAATGATAATTATATTAAGTTGTTTTGATTTCTAATAGCCCTATCTAGTTCTTTAGCCATGGATTTATTATGAAGATTGGTTTCACGTATATAAAGCTAATGCCTTAGAAGTTATAGGACATAGAAGCAAGCATTTTTCTTTTTTATAGGACTGTAGTTGCATAAGCAGTCAAGTTCAAGGGACTGAGTTCTTTGTTCGTATGTTTTTCAACCCTGTATGACATTTATAGTTACAAAATATAAGTTTATAACATTTCATTCAAATGTAAATGGTAACCATACCCAAGATTACAATAACATTAACACAATATAAAACACACCATTAGTTTATCATGGATTACATAAGTTTCATTCAAATAGGATGATAATAAAAGTTTAGCTCATAATGAGCTTGAACATAACAACAAACAAAATAGAAGAAACATATGAAATCATTGGAGAAAGGAAATAATCAAATCGGTGACCCACAATTGATGATGTTTAGACAATCTCGAGCTTTTTTTAATTGTATTATGCACCTCCCGACCCTCCCAAGGTTCTTCAAGTCTTGATTCCCAAGAGAAATGAGCAAAGTTTTCCCTCACCAAAAGCTCTCTAAAGTGTTGCAAATGAGCCTCTATTTATAGGATTTCTATAGTTTTTAAGCATGCCCACGTGCCAAAAAAGCAAGACCATTTGCTAGTATAATGCTTATGAATTTGGTTGGATCATATGTGCAAAGGTGGTTAGGCACGACCCCATGCTTGATGGGGCATGACCATGTGTTTACGGTGGGGCACGACCCCGTGCCTGCTTTTGAAGGACGGTACTTTTTGTCATGTTAGACATCCAAACATGGGGTTGTGCTTCTTAAAGCTCGGTGTGTGTTTTAGGTTGGGCATCGGGGTGTGCTTAATGAAGCACGACCCCAAGCTTTGACTTTAAAGCTTGATTTTTTTCAAATTATTAAAAACCATGCTTCTTTTGTCCATCTTGACCATTTAAACGCCTGAAAACACAATTTAATACTTTTAAGTTCACTTTAAATATTTTAAACAAGATATTAAAGATTAATTAATTTGCTTTTGTTATGTATCTATGTAAAATTTAGAGCACATCATATTAACAATTTCTTCATTTATTTCTCCTAACAATTTTAAAAACTCTAAGAAATGTTCTTTGTAGAAAGAATTTTTCAACTCGATCAAGACCACGAAAGATAACCCACCATTCAAAAACGCTTTAATAAATCTAATTGACGTACTTAATCAATACCATATTCTTTTTTTGTTTATCAGTTTGTTTAATAAATGCCACATGTCCTGTTAAAGCAAGTCTTCCCTTTTTTTACATGCCTTTGTTATGAAAACAATTTTTATCACCAACATTAATATCTAAACATTCGATTTTAAACAAAATGCAGGACCGTTTAAGGGTACTTGCTAACAACACAACAACACAAAAAGGAGAGTGTGAAACAACACTTAACATATCAAATGAGGAACTAGAAAACTAGTTTTTGTGAGAACTAAGAAACACAAGTATTTAAGAGATAGAACAAAAACAACATAAATAGTTGGTTTTCAAGGATGATGTATATTGCTCTCTAGTTCCTTACAAGTGTTTACAAAGCAATGGTATAAGATACAAAGGACCAGAGATACTTATACTACAACCTATAGCCGTCCATACTTTGAAGGCCAGCTGGATACATGATCTAGACAACAAACAAATCAATGTAGATTCAAAAGGCAGATTGCCTTTTGACTAGTGATAATGACATGTCATAGCTCACATCCTAATATATTACAAAAAGGATTAAGTACATAAAGTAGAAAGTTACAGACTCAACACCTCAATGTATAGTTACCAAAAGCATGGACCTTTTCACCAACTTATATAAAGTTGGTTTCTAATCAGAGTTGCAGCAGAAAGGGGTCCATCTTTATGATAAAGGTACATCAGATAAAGCATGTGTTCAAAAGTCTTCGGAAGAAATCTATCTTCAAGTGTTGACTTCGGAAGACTTTGTCTTTGAAGCCTCGGAAGACTTCATGTTTGGCTTTAGAAGATATTGGTCTTGGCTTCGGAAAATTTCACACTTAGAATATTTTCTAAGGCAGAGTGTGAAACTTCCAAAGCATTCCACTTCAGTACACTTGTGGATGCATGCAAGAGAGACTTTGGGTGTTTTGGTTGCATCAGCCTCGGGGGAGTTTGTAAGGTCTGATAGAAGGCTGATGCTACCAAAACACTTGAAAACATCAGATATCAACAATCCTTATCAGGATAATAACCATAGCTTTCTTCATAAGATGATTAGGATCACTTAGACTCTCGTAGTGTGTTCTCATGTCAAAGAGATAATGCAGAGGTAGATTGAACATGTCTTGCCATGTGTAGACATCTTCAACACCTTGATCTCTGATGACATGCCATCATTCTGGATTTGTAGTGTATGTCCAGGACAAGATGGGTCTTCCTGATGCTAGAGGGGCTAATTGAATTGGAGTTGGTGGAGCATCCTCTTATTGCACATCCTTAGGATGTTTTACTCATCCTAAGGTTTGGAGATGGATGCTTCTTTCTTCTTCTTCTTTGGCTTTGGTCTGGAAGCCATCCTTTTTCTTCTCTTTGAACCTTTTAACTGAGAAGACTGGCCTACAACATCTGGTTGATCTTCTTTGTCTTTCTTAGTTGGGTCTTCCTTTCTCACAAGTTTAGATTGAGAGGGGATAGAACCCTGCTGTGGATCAAAAGTGGAAGTTTGCTGAGGCTCAATAGGAGATTCAGGTTGTTTTGTCTTAAATGGTTTAACCTTAATCTCCACTTCCTGAGGGACCTTACTTGGTGGGGAGTGTAAGTCAACAAGTTCACCTCTTTGAATCTTCTGCTTGGTCACCCTTATATGCTCATCCATAGTGGATAGAGACATGGGTCCAAGTCTCCTTCTAGATAATCCATACAGCTTCAAGAAGCTCATTATCCTCTGCCTATTAGTAGACTTCTTCATGCTCTTTTGAATGATGGCTCTTAACTTTGTAACCTCTTCCCTTAACTCCTTTTAGTGGTCTTTCTTTCTTTGACTAATTCAAGTTCAAGCTATTTGAGGTACTCAAACTCAGTGTAATCAAAGGGTAAGGGAAGAAATGCATTAGCTTGATAGAGGCCTGTGGCACTCAGGTAGTTAATCATGTTGATCCTATGAGTTTTTTTGTCTACCTAAGGTTCTTGTGGAGCCACATCCTCATGTACAGGACTTTCTTGATCTGGGGAGAAAGTAGGCACATGCTTGTAGAGTCTTTTCTGTCTTCTTTCTTCCTTGATTTGAAGAAGTAATTTTGCATCCTCTGCCTCCTTTCTTTTCTTTGACAATTCCATGTCAGCCAGTTTATTTAAATCATCTAAGGGGAGGGAGATGATATTATCAATATCTTAGTTACTGGTCTTAAGTAGCTTATCCTAACTGCCCTTAACTTATCATCCTGAGTGTTTAGCCTGGGGGCAGCCCTGATAGCAGCTTCCATGAATCTTGCAGGCCCAATAGAGGAACTTTCTCTCCTTAGCTTCCTTTTCCTCTCTCTCTCCTCCTCCTCAATCTCCTTATAAGTAATTTTTCTTTTCCCTTTGTCACTCACAAACCTTTGTGACTCAGGATGGAGAGAGCTTTGGCCTTTATTGCTTGGTGTAGCTTCCAAGCTCTGGCCAGAGAGAGGTTGTGATGCACCTTCACCAGAAGATGCTTCACTAAGGGAATGAATTGCTGAAGTAGTTGTGGATGTGACAGGGCTCTCAGGCTCTACCACTGGGCCTTCAGTTAAGGTTTTCCCTTCGAAGCTAATCTTAAGGTCTGCCTCAATATCCAGTTGACCAATAATATTACCTAATTTACTTTGTCTCCTTCTAAGTTTGAACTCTTCAGTAATTCTGTCTTGTATCCTTTGAGCCAGCCTGTTAGCGTGTCTAGATTGGCTTGGGTTGACAAGCGACATGCTAATAAGATCAAGACCTTCATAGTAGTTCAAGGTCTGAAAGTTAAAGACTTCTTGCTGCCCTTGGACTCTTTAAAGAATGAGGGCTCTTCTGTTGGCATAATACATCCACCTTATGATGTAGTTGGAAGTTCCTCGGGGTGGAGATGACACTACCCTTGGTATCCCTTCCTAAAAAAGACTTTGAATGAAGGAGTCTATAGAGTCCACATCAATGTGAACTTGAGGAAGTTTCTGAGTATGGACATTTGCAAGTGAGGATGGTGAGTCCTCAATATTCATACTCTGTGAGGAGCTCCCAGGTTCTGTGTCTATGATGACTTTCTCCCCCTTTTTGGTAGCATCATCCACTTGCATAGATGGGCTAGAGGTTAGGTCAACCATATTCACAGGTTCTTGTGTTTGTGGGTGAACTCTTCTTAGAGGTCTCCCAGCTAGTTTTTCCTTGAGATAAGAAATCTCAAGTTACTAATCATTGACCTTGTTATGTAAGGTAGTCACCTGAGATTTAAGGTGACTAACCTTGGAGACTACGTATGTGCATGTTTTTGAAAGTTTTTGCATGTTTAGTCTCAGATTCCCCTCCTTTTCATTAGAAGAATCATTGGGGGATGAGAGAGTTGGACCAAAGTCTTCTTTCTCACCACCAGCATAGAGTTCTTGGTTCCTGGATTTCCTCTGCTCAATGACAGCTTCAGTTGAAGTGTCAATGGGCTGAGTTGCCATGGTTAAGGTCTGAATGATGTAATCACTTGCTGAAGTGAGAGCCTCTTCCATATGGATCTCCTAAACAAGTTCAGAAGGTTCCTCCTTAGTGATGGGTGACTGATGTGGGCTAGACATAGGTGATTCAAGAGTACTCATCTCTTATTGAGTAGGGGAGGAGTAGAGAGACTCATGTTACCCACTGAAGCCTAAGTCTTCTTCAATATAGAAGTCAAGATTAGGAATGGGTTGGTTTAAGTCTAAAGGCTGGGGATGGTAACTGTCCCCTGAAGGTTGTTCATTTGAGTGTGAAGACTCAATATGAAAGCTTAAGGTTGTTGGGCTTGTGAGCTGATCCGTTTGAGCATGAGGAACCTTGGAACTAATAGGTGAAGTGATGGGAGTGGTTTGCTCCTCAGGAGAAGTGGGAGCTCTAGTTTCCACTTCTTCCTCCATGGGAAGTGATTTGGGGGCCTGCACAGACTGAATAGCTTGTGCAGGGGTTTGTTTGGATTTTCTTTGGTAAGTAAGGGTGATTTGTGGCTGTTTTGGTGGTTGAGATGTAGAAGGTGTGAGTTCAACACTGTCTTGTGTTGCCAGGTTGTCACCTTGAGCAATGAGCTCTAACATTTTTGGACCAGGGCTATTTCTAACCCAGTGAAACCAATAGTTGGTTTCTTTAAGATTTTAAAGATGTCAGGCTTCATCTGTCCCAGTTTAAGAATAGTATCTGTTTCCCTCAAATGCGAGCCCAGTTCACAGTTGAGAATGTGTCAAAAATATCTAGGAAACATATAATATTCTAAGGAGTCTAAGTTAGCAAGCAGGTTTGTATAGACAAATTGAGAATACCTAAATGTGACCCCCTGAACCATCCCATGCACTATAAAGGAGAGATCTTCAGGAATCTGTGTCACACCGCCGCTGAGAGAGGAAACACGGGGATGTAACGAGATGGGATCGTCATAACACATGGTAAGCGATAGAGATGCAATATAATAAATGATGACAAGCGTGTCATGACGACACCCGACAACAAGGGGACTTGTGTCGTGTTTAGTCAATATTCACGACAACATAGCCATAAGCATAAACATGTTAAATGATTCACATAAACAAAGATGATAACATTGTATGCAATTCCCACAACCTGAGAACAAGTTACGAAGTATAATGTTGTTCAAGACGAACTACAACAATGTTTTCCAAAAGACAAAGTTTAGCCACAAAATGCATCCTAGGGTCTCCACTAAGGCAGCACACCTAGATCTTCAATTAGCATGATCACCTGAAAAGATATGCTCAAAATGGTCAACAAAATTGTTGGTGAGCTCGCAAGTTTAAAAGTAAATAAGTAATTGATGTTGTATAAATGTTGTTGCGGAATACCGTGAATCCAGTTATAAGTAAGCAAAATCACATGACATGAGCTTTACAACCAAACCTAACGACATACACAGATAATCTTGTCAGAATATATTCACCAAGACCCGTTCCTGGCGACTGTTGGTACTAACTAGTATACCAACAAACGAGGGTGGGGGTGTCAACCCAGTAGTACTACCAATACCTATCCATTGGTTCCACATTGGAATTAAATGGTTGTAAGAAAGAACCACACAACAGACTCAAGCATGCATAAGATAAGTACTCACAAAACAGTAGCACGTTGATTCCAAGTATGTAAAATGTATGTAAGTAGTATAGCATAGAAAATGGGTGAGCATACTTGTTCCCCATGTTTGTAAATGATTGAAAAGTAGTATATGCATAAAATGGGGCCACGAAACTCACTTGTTAGATGGTAAGTACGATGATTCAAAGTTCCCCGAATGTAGTATGCAATGAACGGTCAAACACATATTGACAGTTATTGTTAAGCATTAATGATATGTATGTAGCAAATAGTAACGTCCAGTCGGTCCGGGTTGTATAGGTTCGATCGTGGGTAACACACACACAAACAGACACACGTATTAGATCTTATGTAGATCCAAGTATTAGAGGTAGTTGCCATTGCCGGTGATATTTGTGTAAAAGATTCATGATTATAAGAGGAAGTACTTGTTAATATTAGTAATCATAAATGAGTTATTGATAATTGTAAATGTTAGGTTGATTTGATTTGGAATAGTATTTATGGCCTTGATAGCGTTGACTTTAATCTTTATGGTCGAGCAGTGACATTTGTATTGATGTTACCTTATCATCACATGATATTCAAGAAGGAAATTCACACACACAGCATCATCAGTCACACAACAGGACCTGACGCTCGACTCAACACTCCATTCATATGAATCAACCTTCAATCGTATGCATCAGCTTCATTCGTACGATTGAACCTTCATTCGCACGACTGGCATTTAGTCGTACCACACAACACCCAATCACACGACTGAACCTCCATACGCACGAATCAACCTTCATTCATACTAATTAGCTTCATTCGTACGACTAAACCTTCATTCGTACGATTGGCCTTCAGTCTGCGATACATGCACAATCACATACATTCATTCGGTCGCATGACTCAATCGCACACAACATTCATCCACATTGACTCAATCTCACACAACATTCATCCACTTTGACTCAATCGCACACATTCATTCGATCACATGACTCAGTCGCATGACATCCCCAGTCGCATAACTCAGTCGCCCGAATGACACAGTCGCATGACTCACCCAGTCGCACGGCTCAATCGCATGACAGACCCAGTTACCTGAACTGCAGGTTCTCGACTGCTAAAGTGCAGTTCGGCTGCTCCGTGCATGAGTTTTACACAACAATAATTTCCACAAACACACAACAAACACACAACAAACACACACAAACAAGAAGCACACGCAGAAAGACATCACACACACCCACACAACCTCTTGTGTTCGGGTTGAACCCGAACACCCGAAACCCTAGAAATGGACAGCAGTAAAAAGAGCAAGAAAGGGACAACTAAGGCGTCTACCACAAGGATGGAGTAGATTAGGTTTTAGATGAAGTCTAGACGAAGAAAACGAGACGAAACGGGCGGTTTTGGTGCAAAGATGAAGAAGATGTGAAGTGAAGAAGAATGAAGAAGAAGTGAAGGAGGTGAAGAAGAATGGCTGGGAAATGGGGGTTTTTATACCCATCCCAAATTTGCAAAACATCAATTTTAGTCCCTGCACTTAGCCCTCGAGTTCCCAAAGTTTGTTTCAGTTGAAAATGACTCTAAAAGTGTTTGTTATATTAATGTTAAAAATGTATTTAGTGATAATTGGCACTTAAAAATGGTTTTATTAATGACAATAATATTATATAAAAATGATGTATTTAGTGATAATAACGATGAAATTTGTAAAAAGTTTTAAGCATAACACGCATTCACGATGGAAACACAAGCACAAAGATAATAAAGAAAGTAGGATATCCACACAGGAAGTTAATAAAGACGAGGAATGAACGATCAAAGAAAAGTTAACGGATAATCAAGTTAATTGACGGACCTCGTGGTGACGGATGTCATAGTATCCCCCAGTTGAGAGAATTTCATCCCAGAATTCAGTTGGAGTTAGGTCCGAGAGAGTCATCCTCGAATAGATGTGGATATCTAAGTTTCATCTGATCTTCCCATTCCCATGTAAACTCTGGCCCTCATTTTGAATTCCATCTCACGCGAACATTGGTATCCTACTGCGCTTCAATTGCTTGACCTTTCGATCCATGATCTCAATGGTTCCTCCACAAATGAAGTTTTCGTCAATCTTGATGTCCTCAATTGGTACGTGAAGTGATTCATCAGCCAAACACTTCTTGAGGTTCGACAAGTGGAAAGTATCATGTACGCCACTGAGTTCTTGTGGTAACCTTAATCGGTAAGCCACTAGACCAATTCTTTCTGTAATCTCGAATGGTCCTACGTATCTTAGGGCTAGCTTCCCTTTCTTTCCAACCGAAAAATTCCTTTCCAAGGAGAGACTTTGAGTAAAACATGATCTCCAATGTTAAATTATAGAGGCTTCTGACGGTTGTCGGCATAGCTCCTTTGGCGATCTCTAGCAGCTTTTAGTCTGTCTTTGATTTGGAAAATTTTGTCGTTGTTTCCTGAATGATCTTTGGGCCTGTTAACTGACTTTCACCAATCTCGGCCCAACAAACGGGAGATCTGCATTTTATTCCATACAACGCTTCAAATGGAGCACATCCAATGCTCGTATGGTAGCTGTTGTTGTAAGAGAACTCAATCAACGGTAAATGAGTTTCCCAACTACCACCGAAGTCGATTACACACGCCCTCATCATGTCTTCTAGCATTTGTATAGTTCGTTCACTTTGGTCGTCTGTCTGAGGATGATAGGCTGTGCTCATATCTAATCGAGTGCCTATCGCTTTCTGTAGCGTCTGCCAAAATCGTGAAGTAAATCGGCTGTCACTGTCTCATAGGATCGACACCCGTACTCCGTGTCTTGTCACGACCTCTTTTGTGTACAATCTCGCCAATTTATCCATTTTGTAGTCTTCTCAGATCGGCAAGAAATGAGCTGACTTTGTAATTCGATCCACTATGACCCATATCAAGTCATGGCCACTGCTCATTCTGGGGAGTTTGGTAATAAAATTCATAGCTATGTTCTCCCATTTCCACTTGGGAATTTCAGGTTGTTGCAATAATCCCAATGGCTTCTGATGTTCAGCTTTAACTTTCGAGCATGTCAAGCATCAGCTTACGTACATGGCAATGTCTTTCTTCATGCCTGGCCACCAGTACAGATCCTTGAGATCATGGTACATCTTGTCTGCACCAGGATAAATAGAATATCGCGTCTTGTGTGCTTCATCCATGACCAAGGTATGTACACCTCCCCATCTTGGTACCCATATACGATCTAGGAAGTATTGTACACCATCATCCTTGCGAATCATTTGTTTATCCAACCCTCGGAATTCTTCTCCCGCAAGGTTTTCTTCTTTCAACGCCTCACTTTGTGCAATTTGGACCTGAGCTTTCAAATCCGTTTGAATCGTCAACCCCAATGCTCGAGCACGTAGTGGTTTCGCGTGTTCTTTACGGCTTAAAGCATCAGCCACCACGTTAGCTTTCCCCGGATGATACCAGATTTCACAATCGTAGTCACTAAGTAGTTCCACCCAACACCGCCGGTGCATATTGGGTTCCTTCTGATCCAGGATATGTTGGGGGCTCTTATGATCTGTGAGATAATGCATTTGGTTCCATACAGGTATGCCTCCATATCTTAAGTGCAAATACTACAGCGCCCAACTTCAAATCATGGGTTGTATAGTTCTTTTCGTGCACCTTAAGTTGTCGCGAAGCGTAGGCAATCACCTTATCCTTCTACATTAGTACACATCCCAATCCTTGATGTAAGCATCGCAGTATACCACAAAATCGTCAGTTTCGTCTGGGAGGGACAATATCAGAGTATTGCACAACTTCTCGTTCAATGTTTGTAACACTTGTTCTTGTGCATGTCCCCAATCAACTTCTGTCTTTCTGCGTCAGTAGCTTTAACGGTTGAGCAATCTTTGAAAATTTCGCGATGAAACGACGATAGTACCCGACCAATCCTAAGAATTGCCGTATCTTTGAAGGTGTATGGGGTGTATCCCATTTCTTCACTGCTTCGATCTTGCCAGGATCTACATGAATCCCATCCTCGTTAACCACATGACCCAAAAACTCACTTCCCGCAACTAGAATTCACACTTCGAGCACTTGGCAAAAAGTTTATCTTCCCGTAACAGTTCCAGTATTGCCCGAAGGTGTTCGTCGTGATCCTCTTTCAATCGGGAGTAGATAATTATATCGTCTATGAATACGATCACAAACTTATCCAAGTAAGGTTTACACACCCGATTCATTATGTCCATAAACACAGCTAGTGCGTTAGTCAGCCCAAATGGCATGACCAAGAACTCATAGTGCCCATAACGAGTTCTAAACGCTGTTTTCGGAATGTCCTCCTCGAAAACCCTTAGTTGATGATATCCAGAACGAAGGTCGATCTTGGAGAAATACGAAGCTCCTTGTAGCTGGTCAAATAGTCAGTCGATCCTGGGGAGAGGATACCGATTCTTCACAGTCAACTTGTTCAACTCGCAGTAATCGATACACATTCGGAACGACCCGTCTTTCTTTTTGACAAATAACACCGGTGCTCCCCATGGTGAATGACTCGGTCGAATGAAACCCTTCTCAAGTAGTTCCTATAACTGACTAGATAATTCCTGCATTTCAGACGGTGCTAACCGGTATGGTGTCTTTGCTACCGTTGTAGCTCCAGGAACCAACTCTATACGAAATTCCACCTGTCGTGGAGGAGGCAAACCAGGAAAGTCATTAGGAAATACATCTTGGTAGTCATGTACTACCGGAATTTCTACCACTTTCCTGTCTTCTTCCTTCTTTTCTACCACATGAGCGAGAAAAGCATAGCATTGTTTTCGTAAACTTCGGCGTGCTTTCATTCAGGAGATAAGCTTTAAGTTTCTTCTTGGTCGTTCTCCTTGCATTTTGAGTACCTCCCCGTCTGGCATGGGGATTCGTACTACTTTGTCCCGACAGACAATCTTAACTCCGTGTTTCGACAACCAATCCATTCCCACAATCACGTCGAAGCTTCCTAACTCAAAGGGTATCAAATCTATATCGAAGGCATGGTCCTCCAATATTATCGAGCACTTTCTAATGATTTCATCAGCCTAAACAATCCTACCATTGGCCATTTCTACAAAGTAGCTAGTTTCTAGCCTACTAGGACTCAAATCAAGCAACTGCACAAACTCAGAAGAGATAAAACTATTATCTGCCCCAGTATCAAACAATATAGATGCAAAGTGATTATTTAGTAAGTGCATACCCGTGACAACACTTGGGTCCTGACGGGCATCGTTGGCTCCAATGAAGAATACACGTCCCCGAGCTGTATTCCCTTGATTTCCCGGGCCTTGATTTCCAGCTCTGGCCATCACCGGTTGCTAGTTATTCCCTTGTTGACCCGGTGCCCGATTCAGTCTGGGGCACATGTTTCTGTAGTGATCAGGGCTTCCACACTCATACAGCCCCTAGCATTCCCGACGGGGTTAACTGTGTTGACTGCTACACCAGGTTCGGCGTTGTTCTGCAGTCTTTTGCTAGATGCCGCGGGCGTCTACAGTTCGCGCACACCCGACATGACATTGTTGGGGGATGATGAAAATTGCACCTATCACATTTGGGGTGCAGCCCAACATACTCTCTCCTGCCTTGCGTCACGGCCACAAAGTTTCTGGTTGTCTTGGTCCTTTTATCAAATTTCCCGGCACTCGACCGTCTTGTTTCCCCAACATCATTTCTCTTCTCTGCACCCCTTCCCAATACCCCTGTTCTCACCATCTCATCAGTTAGAGCGCCAGCCTTCAGAATTACGCTCTGAATCGTAGGAGGAGCAGCTGATGTTACCATTACTCGAATTTGAGGTGCAAGTCCCCAAATGTACCTCTCGATCCTCTTTGATTCCGGAGTGACCAGATGTGGAACCAATCTTGCCAACTCATGAAAACGGTCAGTGTAAGCGGCGTGTCCAGCCCCCACCATAGCATGATTCTAGAATTCATGCTCCTGTTTCTGTATCTCATTGAGAGGATAGTATTCCTCAGTGATTAAAGCCTTAAACTCATCCCATGACATCTACATCGCCAATTCTCTTCCCCTAGCATGTATCTGAGTATTCCACCAAGTTAGTGCCTTGCCCTGTAGTGAGCATGTGGCATACTTGATTTTCTGGCTGTCGAGGCACTCGCTGATGTCAATCACTGCCTCCATTTTCTCAAGCCATCTGGTCAGGGCTATAGCTCCGCCCTTTCCATCAAATTCTTTTGGTTTGCAGGCCACAAACTCCTTGTACGAACACCCCCTTCTAGCATTAACAACCCCAGTCTCATTAACAACCCTAGTTTCATTACCGGCTGTACCACCATTCCCAGTCTCCTGGTTACTCTCGTTCCCAGTCGGGTTCCCATTATCCTCATCGTCATTGCCACCAACCCAGTGGGGGTGGGGATTTTGAAGAGCATCGCTCACTTGGGGCACAATAGTCGGGAACAGTGCGACTAGCTGTTGAGCGATCAGAGCTGCCACATCAGCATTTTCTGTTCCCTGATTGTTGCTGGCAGGGCCATCATTTGTTCTTGGTGCTCTACCTCTGCCTCTGCCTCTACCCCTCGGGGCTTCACTTCCGCCACTATTGTTGCGGGTAACTCTTTGAGGCGGCATTCTCTAATAATAGAAGTAGTAAACACATAAGCTTTAACCATTTCAAAGCATATTAACCATACTAGCCATCAAAGTCCAGCATTCCAACTTAATATCACACTTGTGGTTACCACACATCACATACAAGTCATGTAATTCTCACACCATGAATTGATAATGTTCCAATAGTAATCCATCTTAATAATTGCAAACCCATGCATATAGTCACGCTAGTCTAGCGAAGGTTGTCCATTTCCTCCTCTTTCGAAGTTTCGGACATAACCTCCTCAGGGTAATTCTCAATGTCCAATGTCAAGCGCAATAGTATGATCTGTAGAGATCTCTTCGGGTTAATACCCGGCTTTGATAAAACAACTCGGCGCACAGAGGGAATGGAAGATCTAATAGAAGCATCCCAAAAAGAGTGAGCACAAGGGCTCTCTCATAGGGTGAAAAGATCATAAGGCAAATAGATAAATGAATCAAGTAAAGAGGAACACATACACGAGATATAAAATGCATATAGCCCTAGCATGCAAATCTACATGAAGGTTCCTAGGTTATAGTGTAGGTCAAGTGAATAACAAATGGCTCTGATACCAGTTTGTCACACCCCCGCTGGGAGCGGAAACACGGGGATGTAACGAGACGGGATCGTCATAACACATGGTAAGCGATCGATTAGACATAAAGTCTAAAGATTCAAGCCATAAACAATAAGTATACGATCCCACGTGTCGTCGAGAATAAGATTAAGAGACTTCTTGCTCAGGGAGAATCAAAGAGTCAAAGATAAGTTTAGGGGAGACAGGTAACAAAGTTTAAGCATTTACAAGGCAATCATATGCTAAGGCATCAAGTTGCACATAAGAAGGCATAGCATTATGTAGCATGCAAACAATGTATTTTTACAAGAATATAAATATGATTCTATAAGGTTTAGGCATACACTATAGTCTAGGTCACCATTTCTAATAACCTAAATCTCTATAGTTTTGGGCTCTGATACCAATCTGTCACACCCCAACCTTGACGGCGGACTCGTTTAGATGTGAGGGTTAACATCGTTCACAGCCACATAACGCTATTATTAAACTCAAGCATAATATTCATAAGTTTTGAAAGTAAAATTAAAAGCATAAGTCTCAAATATGAAAATAGACATAACATAAGATGTAAATAAAACAAATCATTTCATTAATTTAACCAGGTCCATTCCTAGATGTGAAAGAACTTCAAAGGTGGCAATCAAACTTGTGTGTTTCCTGAAACATGTTAAAAATAAAGTGTTAGGACCGTGTACATATGGAGTACTAACTGATTCTGTGCGTATACCAACTCAAATAGTGTGGAATCCTATTTGATTGGCGATCCAATCAGGGAGAACACAGTTAAGATCAATCTAACGATTAATAAAACATTATGAATGATTAGAACACGATCAACTGTGATCTATGAAGTTGGAATACGTGTTCTTGAGTCTCTAGACGGCTAGGGTACGATTAGTGCATACGTATCCAAAAATATTTTGTTTTTTCCACGAATTAGGTGGTATTTATAGGTTAGGGTTTTCCATTCGTACGACTGAACCATTAGCATGGTTCAGTCGTGCGACTGAAGCATCCGATTGATCCATCCGCACGACTGAAGGTCCAGTCGTGCGACTGAGTCAATCTTATGTCTCAATCGTGCGACTAATCTAGTCTCCGAGTTCAGTCGTGCGACTGGTCGATTAGCATGAAGTATTCATGCGTATGGTCCATTAGCATGAAGTATTCATGCGTATGATCCATTAGCATGGTCCATTTGCATGAGACTTCACACAATTAAGTTTGAACAAGTTTCTCAATCATTATTGACTAAGAACTATGTACAATAACCTCAAACCTATATAATTAGTTCAATATGCGTTATCACACAACAAACAATGAAATATTAAACATTATAAGCATTAACCACACATTGTATTTCATTCATACCCATTCAATTATATATATGTAAGACATGAAAGACATTTTACATTAAGCTCCTAAACTAGGTACACATGTATCTACAAACTCCCCCTTGGACCTAGTTTACATCATTGTCTAACATTCCTCATCAGCTCTTCAAACTTCTTGTACTTTTCCTCTCTTGTAGCTCCGACATGTATCTCAAATGCAAAATAGAGCCATATCACATTCTGAAACTGGGGGCTTGTATAATGTCTTGCGAATCATAGAATAGTGGCCACTTGTATAAAGTATAAACATCATCAGCAAACAAGTTAGTCAGCCACATAGGGTCAAATACTCGGATAGTATCCATTTGGCTCTCCTTTTGTAAGACTATCACCGCTTAACCTGTTCTCCAATCGTAGTACCACCACTTGAAGTGTGGAGTGAAGCCCTGGGGCATTTCCATTAGAGGGATTCTTGACATTGTGCGCGTAGGACTCCACTTCAGCACTACCTTAGGCTTTCCAGTAATGGAATCAACTTCAGACTATTTGATATACCTCTTCGTTGTTAAGGTCTAAAGTTAACGCACCTAGTGTGGTAGTCTTTCCTCAATGCAGCCTCAAACCAACCTGACATTTTTCTCGGGTCAGCATACAGCAACTTTAGGCGTGCCAGCTGGTTGAGCTCAATACTAGGGAGAGTCTTTAGATCGTGTGGAAATCTAAAGTACTTTATGCCTTTTTCTCTCTTCACTGCATATACATTCAGATCCTCAAATAAGCCCATGCGATGATCTTGCCTGACACCTTTAAGTGTTTCTTGACTTTATACAGCTTGGTGTAGACATTGGGCTTTTGTGCAGTGTGCATGGCTCGGATCTAAGAAAAATAGGCCGCCCATTCAACCTTTTTGATGTCAACATCAGCGTTTAAGGCTTGGGCTTGACCTTCATTCTTCTCGAACTCTTTCTCCATCTGATCCAGCTTGTCAAATGTATCACTGACGAGAGTATCACCCAAATTGGGGACTACATTTCCCTCTCTATCAACATACTCTAGATAATGGTCATTAGTGATGTCCTCGATCTCGATTTCATCTAAGTCATTGAGCTTATCATCACTTGTAACTTCAAAAGTAGGAGCGTCCTTGACAATCTCGTCCGGGTTGAGCCGGAACATCTCAGCAAGCTGTTCATCAGTAAGGTCATGAATGATTAAACGTTCTTCAGGAGTATAGCTTACAGACCTTCTAACTATCCCTTGCAAATCAAATTATTATAAGTTGAGACTTGATTTGCTGAAGGGGAGTAACATCGTACTCATCTTGCTGAGATGATTGATCTGCTTGATTTAATACATAACACATAAATTGTTAGTAATTCATCAAGACAATGAAAACATTTGATAAAGATATATAAACATTAATTACATAATATTAATACAAGATTCAAGTACAAAAGTTTTCATAAATACATAAACTTCTAAGCATTACTTTTGTCTTGTATGGATGGCTTCTCAGCAGATGGGGTAGAAGATGAGGCTCCTTGATCTTGATTTCTCTTTGTACATCTCTCTTGACCCTGAGCTGAGGCAGATGCAGTTGCATCTCCTTCATCATCATCATCATCATCATTCTGCCTTCCCCTGTCTTTTCAGCATCACTGGCCTTATCATCATCACTATCATTATCTTTATCATCATCATCATCATCATCATCATCCCCTTCTCTTATCTTAAGTGGCTCATCCATTGATCCCTTGAGCTTGAGCATGATGGTCTTGTTAGATGCCTCCAACTCCCCAATCCTCTTAGCTGATTGGTTGTTTTGCTCCTGGAGTTAGGCAATTTGCTAAACTTGCTGTGAGATCAGCTATGCTTGGGTAGAATTTAGCTCCACAAACTGACGTAGTTGGACAGTCTTCTCTTCATCAGCAGCCAACAACTTCAGCATCATACGGTTAAGTGCTGACAGCTATTCCTCTACCCCAATTGGGGTAGAAATGGTCCTGTGGTGAATGTCGAGTGGGATGATGGTCCGGCTTGGTGGCTGGTGGTGGTAGTGGTGAAGATGGGTGGTGGTATATGAGTGGGTGGTGAAGGGTAAGCTGTAGTGGTGGTGGATGGGAGTGTGGTAGTGATAGGTGGTGTGGTAGTGGTGGTGGTAGTGGTAGCTGTGGTAGATGTGGATAGGTGGTGTGGTAGTGGTGGTGGTGGTGGTAGCTGTGGTAGATGTGGATGTGGTGGTGGTAGCTGTATTGCTATCAGTGGTAGTGGGAGTAAATGTAGTCAGTTTGAACCTTGGCCTCTTCCCCTTCTTGCCA
This sequence comes from Flaveria trinervia, assembly GCA_025506515.1. Classification (NCBI taxonomy): domain Eukaryota; kingdom Viridiplantae; phylum Streptophyta; class Magnoliopsida; order Asterales; family Asteraceae; genus Flaveria; species Flaveria trinervia. Next base: position 60,784,096 of record CM046456.1, on the reverse strand, counting down.
TAGGGTTGGGCCATCCTCTTTCTCCTCGAGCCCTTGGACACAGTGGCTCCCCCTTGGCTACTGGGCTGGTCTGGGGTGTAAGATGGATCAGTAGTAGCCTCCCCAGACTCACCCTAGTATCCACCTACTGCCCTAATCCCTCGCTCAGTGGCAACCACCCTGCTGCCCACCATCTAACTAACGGTTCCTCGTCATCCTCCTCCTCATCATCAGGACAGAAGTCCTGATGGAATCCGGCCATATCCGTTCCTCCGTGGGTGGATGATGGAGGTGTAACATCTGTGGTAGTGGCCCTAGATTAGGTGGGGCCAGTATCTCCACCATCACCACTGTCATCATCATTAGAGTCATCGATGGTAGAGCTATCTGCTCAACGTCTGAGTCACTATCATCGTGGCGCCACTTCCTCCTTGTCGGTGCCATGTAATCATCCTGGGCCAGATGCCCAAATAACCTCCTTACAGGGGGCTTCACCTGCTTGCCCCTGTAAACCTTTATCCTCCCAAGGGTGGTGTCATCCATGACCTCGAGAGAGACTGCATCATGACTCTCCTTAGGCAGCGAAGGAAGCTTCTCGTCAATGATCATCTGTAGAAATCGGGGGTACATGCAGAAGCCTTCCTTGCCTTTGGCCTCTAAGTTCTCAATCATGTAAGAAAAGATCATATTGGAGAAGCTGAAGGGGTGGTTTAGTACTAGTGCCATGTAGGCATTCTGGATTTGGTCAGAGAGGTCATTGAATCAACCCCTCCTTGATGCAATGCACTTGAGAATGACATGTGCTAAGTACTTAAGCTGGGGACACAGGTTGCTTTGTTCAGCACCCTTGCGTTGATGTCCCTAGAGTACTTCATCCTGAGAAAGCATCCCAAAACAATCAAGGGGTGTAGCCTGGTTGGGTGAGCAGCATCATCACCCAGGTCCAGAACCCGTTAGAGGTCTGCTGCTGTTACCTCTATCTCTTGCCCAAATATGGTGCTGCGTATACAGTAGGGCTCAGTGGATCCCGTCGACTAATGCACCTTCCTAGAAGGCCTGCTGTATAGACCGGTAGGATGTGCATGTTGTAGATATAGCTCTATAGATCCTTGATCTCCTAAGAAATGCAATGATGTTAGCAAAATCTATAGCATTCCTGGTGGTGGCATCCAAATGAGAACAAATATTGTGCTTGGTGTTTATGATCCACTTCTCTACCAAGTTTCTGTAACACAAGACACATAAACATTAGATTTGTCCATAACAGAAACGGTTGACCCTTAAATTGTTTTGAAATCAATCTGGTTCAATCGTGCGATTGAACCATACGACTTAGTTCAGTCGGGGGACTGAGTATGCGACTGACTTCAATCGGGAGACTAAGCCTGCGTCTGAGTTCAATCGAGCGACTGAGCATTCGGCTGAGTTCAATCGGGCGATTGTGCTCATACGCCTAGTTCATTCGGCCGATTGTGTCATTCACCTAATTCAATCGTAAGATTGAAGTTCATTCATAGTGACCAGTCATATACGTCTCTGTTCGACACTTTAATCCTGAATCTAGGTAAAATCTTGAAGCTAAACGTTGTGGTTAGGTTCTTTAGACTCGCACGAACCCTAATTGTTGCAGTATGTCTTTAATTTTAACCAATTTTCACGTTTATACAATCTGTTTATTGGTTATCACTCATTTCTTGATTTTAAACACTTAGGGCCTGTTAAGGTTTATTTTCGTCTGCACATTTCGTGCGATTTGGGTTGTTAATTACCTGCAGATGATGTAACAACTCGTTAGTAACACAGTGGTGCAGAGAAATCGAGTTAATCAAATTTTGGTAGAGTGTCGCTACTTTCGGGTGATTTTAGGGCGATTGAGGTGTGATGAAAATATGCGACCGACTTTAGCCCTATTTATACTGACTCTGGCTTCAATTGGGCTACTGGATCCATTCACACTCTTCATTTGTGCGATTGGATCTTAGTCGTGCGATTGGCTCTGTCGATCACCTTCAGTCGCGTGACTAGGTTTCAGTTGTGTGACTGACTCATTCGGTCACCTCCATTCATGCGATTGGTTCATTCTGATGATCCAATCATGCAAATGGGTCATACTCATGCCCCATTCGTGCGAATGACTCTGACTTGTTCATTTCACATTATACACTTTAAAACCTTTTACTTATGCATAAGACATTTTTGACCATTAATCATCTCAGACATGACCATTTTAACTTACCAAACTATTGATCACCTCAGACGTGATCTGTTTGACAGCAAGAACTTTGTCACCTTAGACGTGACCCTTTTACATTTGAAAACCCCATTGGTCACCTCAAACGTGACCTTTTTAGTGAGTGATTCCCAGATTGACTTCCGATACGTAGTCCGACATTTACCTACTAAATTAACTGAAATTAATAGAATTAAACAACTAGAAATAAAACAAAGCTAAAAACATATTTTTGTATTTTTGCGTGAGGTTAAAATCCTAGGATGAGTATCTACCAGATTTTTCTTCCTGGACAGCATAGCGTCAAGTTACTTTGATTATAACTGGAACGATTCATTATGGAATCATGCAGGTTTATCAAATCATTTAGGACATTTTACCAAAGCCTTTTGATGCTAGATTCTTGTTTTCATCGAGATTCATTAACAAGTTTAGGAAATCATACTAGAGCTGTAAGACACACACAATGATTTGGACTTTCAAGAATTGCAGCCATGATGATTGTCAGTATACTTGTCCACATAAATCCATACACAAACTTTTGACACAGATTGGTGATATGTTAGGTTTAATTATATCAACAAACATTTTTGGTTCCTACACTTATATGGTAATCAACATTCCTCAGGAGATATTTAAGTGGTCTACGGGTATTATACAAGAAGAAACTATTCTAGAGATTTCAAAGAGATGCTAAGCCTCATGTCAGTGCCACCGCACAGCAGAGAGGCGCAAACAACAATGAATTCTAGAATATTTAGGTTATGCTTATCTTCAGGTTAGTGCCACCACACAGTAGAGAGGCACACAACCTATCTTTTTGTTTGAGCAATTATATTCTTTTTGCACAGATCGCACAAACAACATAGGTTATTAGCTTGATTGCTTTTTGCATTTTTCATGTGCTTTGCTCATTTTTATGGTCATCCGCACACATTTGTGGCGTTTATTTTGCTCGTCACCCCTTGTTGGAACTTTATTGATTATCTTAACTAGGGATAAGATCATAACCCACAGCTTGTTGAACAATTTAGTTTGAGCTTTAAATCACCAATTAGGTTGAATCATCTATTGTGTTGAACCTACCGACACATAATGTAGTGGTCTGCAAACCTCTAGGTCTACTTTCTCCGTTAGTAGCAGCTAGTTTTACTATCATTTTTTCTCCCTTAGTTTTACTATCATCATGTAGTGGTCTGCAAACCTCTAGGTCTACTTTCTCCCTTAGTAGCAGCTAGTTTTACTATCATTTTTTCTTTTATGTTGCTTAGATTTCTCAGACTTATACTTCGAATTTTACATCTTAATCAATTATGTTCTTTTAAAGTCCCAAACTCTTTGTTCCTGTGTACTATCATTTGACCGTGAATCACTATCACAAATACGATCTCATTTCTATTAGCTAGAGTGTCCTCCTCCCTCGTTTTTTTAAATACTGAAATTGAAACAACTAATCTAATACTAATTTAACATATTCTCCCCCTAAAATTCTAAAACCGAAAATGTTTTTGCGTTTAGAATTTTAATAGTCGAAAAAACTTAAATACAATAAAAAATAAAAATACGTCTACGCATCGGACTATGTACTTTCATCGTCTGGAATCACTTCACTTTTCTTTTTCACCGCGTTGACCTCTAGCAGATATAAAAATCTTGGTTTATCAAAAGCTTTTGTGTAGAGGTTAGTGCGTTGAAAGTCCGTATTAATTTTAACAACATCAATTAAATTCTTTTCAAAACAATCATGTATAAAGTGATATTTAATTCCAATGTGTTTGGTCTTAGGATGTTGGACCGGATTTTTGGTTACTGCTATAGTAGTAAAATTATCAACAAATATAGGAGTGTTAGAGAATTTCAAACTGTAGTCCCGCATTTGCTATTGAATCCAGATGATTTGTGAACAGCAGCTTGCAGCAGCAACGTATTCAGCTTCACAAGTTGACAGAGCAACTGATGTCAGCTTCTTACACTGCCACATGACTAGTCTTCTCCTAAAGAATTGACATCATGCTGAAGTTGACTTGTAGTTCATTTTGCAGCCGCCATAATCTGAGTCGCTGTACGATGTAAGCTCAAACTCATCATCATGAGGATACCATAACCCAAGTGTTGGCATGCCCTTTAGATAACGAAATATCATTTTGACTCCTATGAGATGGTTGACTTTTGGTTTTGCCTGATATATGGAGCAAAGACACGTCGCGTACATGATATCAGGTCTTGAGGTAGTGAGGTACATGAGAGATCCGATCATTCCTCGGTACATGGTGGCATCCACCAGATCACCATTTTCGTCGGGTGCTACGTCATGGTTTGTAGCAAGTGGAGTCCCAGCTGCCGAAGCATTCTCCATATCGACCAACTTAGGATATCACCTACATACTTGTTCTGATGTAGTAATATGCCTTTTGGTGTCTGATCCACTTGTAACCCGAGAAAGAACTTCATCTCTCCCATGGCTCTCATCTCAAATTCAGCTTTCATTACTGCTTCAAATTCTTTACATAGTTCTTCGTTCTTGGAACCAAAGATTATGTCATGAACATAAATTTGAACTAGCAGTAAGTCACCATCCTTTTCTTTGATGAACAGTGTACAGTCAATCGCTCCTCTGCGAAATCCGTGTTTCACAAGATGAGTCGAGAGTTTTTCATACCATGCTCTTGGGGCTTGGTGGAGCCCATAGAGAGCCTTGTCTAGTTTGTAAACTCTGTCCCGATGATACAGATCCTCAAACCCTTCGGTTGACTGACATACACTATCTCCTAGATTTCACATGAAGAAATGCACTCTTTACATCCAGTTGATAAACTCTAATCTTCATGTAAGAGGCATAGGCTAAAAAGATACAGATTGCTTCCATTCTCACCACAGGTGCAAGACTTCATTGTAATCAATCCCCTCAACTTGTTGAAATCCTTGAACTACAAGTCGAGCCTTGTTTCTGATTATGACCCCTTGGTCATCTTTCTTGCATTTCAAGCCCATTTGGTGCCAATGACCTTAGCACCTTTAGGTCTATCCAGCAGTGTCCATACACCCAACTTCTTGAATTGAAGAAGTTCTTCTTGCATGGCACTCACCCATGCCTCGTCGTTTAGGGATTCACTAACATATTTTGGCTCAAATTGAGACACAAAACATTGATACGCACCATCGTGAAGATACCCCTTTTCCATTACCGAGGCATAATCAGCTGAGTATAGCTGATTTCTCGTCTGAACTCCTGATCTTACATCCCCAATGACATTTTCCATAGGATGATAAACATTTAAGCGTGATCCAGGAGTGGTGGGAACCACTACCTCATTATCCAGATTGTGAACAGCAGGTTCGGTATCTGAGACAGTAGGAGTGTGAGGTTCCGAAGTGTCAGAGGCATCAACATCAGATGCTTGTGTACTTGCAGTAGTAGGAACCTGTTCCACCTAATCCACCTGATCATTCTCCATATCTTCATCATCAGAGGAAGAGTCACTTACTTCCAGTACTCCCCCTGAATGACCGGGGGACTCACCTTGTGAATCTAATGTTGTTGAGTCTTGTGATGATGTGTTTAAGACATTATACATCATTTTGGTTGCTAACTCATCTTCAAGAGGGGAGAGTAGGATATTGAAGGACTTAAATAATCCATCATAATCAAAGAAGAATGTGGGTCCTTTACCAGCAGGGGGTTGGTGTATCTCTGAACGTTGACGTTGTACCACACTTCTACTTGCCCCTTGAGTTGTTGTAAACTCTCTTATTCGGTATGCTGTATCCTAGAAAAATTCCTTCTTCAGCCATCTCACTGAACTTCCCTGATTGGTTTTCTTCAGAAGAGTGCATGGTGCTCCAAACGGTTCGAGGTACTCTAGATTAGGTTTACATCGTTGCAGTAACTCGTAACACGTTTTACCATGACGCTTGACCACCAGGGCTTGATTTAGGGTGTAACATGCATTGGCAACTGCCTCATTCCATAATTGAATGGGCAGTTTCATGTCTGCTAGCATCGTCCAGGCTGTCTCTATCAAGCTGTGATTTTTTCTCTCAGCAACGCCGTTCATTTGAGGAGTGTAGGCAGATGTGAACTGATGCACAATTCCTTTTTCTTTGCAGAATGCCTCCATCCATTGGTTCTTGAACTCGGTACCATTGTCTGAGCGAACTTGTTGTACCTTCAGCTTGTAGAGTGACTCCACTGTAGTTACCAACTCTTTTAATGATTCGAATGTCTCTGATTTAGATTTCAGAAACATCACCCAAGAGAATCTTGAGTAATCATCCATAATTACATAGCAGTACAAGTCGCCAACAATGCTCCTCGTACTAACTGGACCAAACAGATCCATGTGAAGAAGCTCAAGAGGCAACTCAATGGAATTAACTTTCTTAGCCTTATGAGCCTTCTTGGTATATTTTCCTTTCTTACAAGCAACACAAAAATCCAGTAATTGGAAGTTCTTAATGTTTACTCCACGCACTAGATCATTCTGGATCAAGTGATTCATCTTTCGAGGATTTATGTGTCCTATTCTCCTATGGAGTCTTTTTCTGTTGCCTTTGACAAGAAGCATTGTACTTGATGATCAGTTGTGGAGGCCTTTGATAGATCCAAGACATATAGATTGTTATATCTTGAAGCCGACATTAAGACTTGATCCTCCGAGATTACATAATCCTTCTTCAACACATAGCACTTCTTGTTGTCAAAGACTACCTTAAACTCTTTGTCACAGATTTGGAATACAGAAAGTAAGTTATTTTGAAGTTGTTAAACATAGTTTACCTTATCAAACTTCACTTTTTGGTTTCCTACTTCCCCTTGAGCTGTGATATAACCTCCTTTATTTCCAGCAAACGAAACGTGTCCTCCTTTAATTTGTTTGACGTTTGAGAGGAGAGACAAGGTCCCAGTCATGTGCCTTGATACTCTGCTATCAACAATCTAGGTATTTGTAGTAGCACTATAGCAAACACCCTGCACATAAAAGGAAATGATTAGTTTAGGTTAGGGACCCAAGCCTTAACTGGCTTGGGTGACCCAGAGGTATCACACATCATAAATTCTACCCACTTTCCATTTGAGGGTGAGGGTAGATCAATCTTCTTCTTGTTCTCATTATTAGACATTTGACTTGAGTTTTCTTTCCATAAGCCAGTTTTGTGTAGGTCATGTTTATGATGAAAATATGACTGGCTGATGGTTGGAACTTTATGTTCACTAGTTCTTTTTGGTGGAGTAATAGAGCTCCGTTTCGAAGAACTTAGTTTAGTGTCATGAAGTTCAACTTTCTTCCTTGGTGTCTAATAATAAGAACAATGAGAAGCAATGTGTCCATACTTTCTACAGTTGTAGCATGATCTACTTTCTATACGTTAGTGGAACTGTTTCTGTGGGGAAGTGTATGACATATTTGTAGCTTTAGTTTGTTTGAGTTTTGACACTTCTGGTTTAGATGTTTTAGTTTCTTTAACAAAATTCATTATTTGACCATTTTTAACATATTTACCCTTTTGTTTATTTGGACTAATACATGGTGCACGAGGTTGATTAACTAGTTTGGTCTTTTTGGGTTCACACTTAGATATGTTAGAACCTGACTTCACCTTAACCATTTCAAATTGCTCATCCAAATTAACAATAGGCATGTTACCTATAGACTTTAAAGTGGCCTCCTGCTGTTTAGTGGTAGATTCCACCGATTTACTCATGGAATCTGGATCACTAACTAGAGGAGTGGACACCACATGATCCTTGACAGGGTTGTTATTTACTGGTCTACATTTAGCATTTAACACTGTCTCATATGGTGGTGGAACCACTTTGTATCCCAACCCCTCCCCATTGTTTTGTTCTCTTACTAAGTGTTGGACTATATGAGAAGAACTTGTCCAACTGTGTTGTTTTTGTTTTAGTGAGTTTACTTTGATTTCCAAAACTACTTTTTCTTTCTTAGTTTCTTCTAAGGAGTTTAAATAGAACTGTATGTCATTTGCTTGGTTAAAAGCAACAACTTCGGTTTCCCTTAGTTGTTTATTTAAAAGCTCTATTTTCTCTTTATAACTGTGCTCATTTTGTTTTAAAATCCAGTTAGCCTCTGTGCACAGTTGTAAGTCATTTACTAAGCTAACATTGTGATCTAATAACCTAGCAAATTTTGAATCTATGTTGTCTCTAAATTTATTACATTTATCACAAGTATGATTATCAATAAGTTAGTCTATGGTACTTACCTATGAAGACCCGGTTGAATCAGCCATCAGTGTAGAGTTTGACTTCTCAGTTGCTGGAGATTTTGAAAATGTAGTTCTGAGATCCTCTTCATTCAGGTGAGTGACCACATTAGCGGTATCTTCATGGTCTGACATTACTAGTTCAACTACTATATCACCTTCACTTACAGTGTCATCATCCAAAACCTCAAAATTTGCAATTTTTGACTCTCCCGGGGATACAAATCGAAAGGTCTAATCGTGACCTTCGTCATCTTGTGCAGTCAAAGCCTTAGGATCTTTGCTTGATGAAGCAGCTTCACTTGTGGGTTTGTCTTTACGGTTGAATGATGAGAAAGGATTACCATTACCTAACTTCTTGGGATTCACACATTCACGTTTGAAGTGCCCCTTTTCACCACAGTTGAAACATGTAACTTTGGTTTTATCGAAACCAAAAGTTGTATCCTTTGTAGCTATCAAGTTCTATCCAGTTTTCTTCACAAACTTCTTGGCTCTACGAACAGCAGTTGCCAACGCCCACATAATGTCCATTCTTTCCAATTCGTTCTCGTCCACCTACTCGTAATCCTCATCAGCCAGATGGCAATTCCCGATCTTTCCTGCAACCAGGCTATCATACGAATGGACAACTATAGCTAAGAGGTCCATATGCTCCTTTGCCACCTCCACAATGATATTCCCGAGATTCTTGGTCTTCAACTTCGTAGTTTTTGCTTCAAGTGCTATATATTGGGTGCAAGATGACCCTGACGTGTCAGAACCTGAAGTAGAGGCTTGCAGAGGAGCTGCTGAACTTGACACAAATGCAGTTTGGAGTGGTGCTCCTGAGCTTTTTGATGTGGAAGTTGAATTATAGAGAGACAGGTTCTGATCGTAAGATCCTTTATGAGACCTGTACTTCATCCTCAGTTCCTCCTCCCTCAGTTTTAGGATGAAGTCATTTATGTCTAATTTTGCTAGTAAATTTTTATGTCTCAAATTAGACACAAATGAGTCCCGCTTCTCTGGTAGACCATCGACAAAGCTTGATACCTTATCTTCCATTGATGTTGTAACCCCATGAGTATTCAACTCACTTATTAAATGGTAGAATCGGTCTATGACGTCATCCAAGCTCTCCTTACCCATCGATGAGAAATGATCAAACTCCTTCTTCAAAGCTTTTGCCTTTAGAGCTTTTAACGATGCATTCACGTCATATCGTTTTTCCAGAGCCTCCCATAGTTTCTTTGCCTGTTTATTCTCAGAAAATTGGTGGAATATATCCTTAGGTATCGACTGAATCAATAGAGCATACACCTTTTTCTCAGCATTGTACTTTACTTTCTGGCTATCAGTCATGCCACCTAGAGTAAGTTTGACGCCATCAGCACCAACCGGCATACTGTAACCAGTCTCGATTGATTCCCACAGATTGGGATCAACACCATTTAGATAAATTTCAAACCTTTGCTTCCATTGTGGGTAATCATCTAACGTGATAAGCTTAGGCGGCTTATTGTGATTCCCAATCTCTTTTTCCAGAAGTAACAGGTTCTGGATACGCGAGTCCCTACCTACAGTAAATGTCGAGTAATGATCTTCCATTTCTTTATACTTTTAGAGTTAAAACAAAACTATTTCACTGGTGCGAATGAGAGATGCGATTGGGTCAATCATGTGGACGGACTAATGCGGATGGATCAATCGTGCGATTGAACCAATGCGGATGTGTCAATCGTGCGATTGAGCAAGTGCGGATGAACAATGCAAATGGGGTGTTCAGTCATACGAATGGATGGGCGACTGAGTTCAATCGTGCGTATGGAGGGTGCGATTGAGTTCAGTCGTGTGATTGAGCCAATCATGCGACTGAGGCCGCTGGAATTGAAAATTCAAAGATTTTTGGTAATTTGACACGAAAATACGATTTTCCACAAACCCTAATCTGCTGTAAGCCGGAAAACGTGGACTTTTTGATCTAGAGACACTGAGAACACTGTTTTACTCAAAAAGATGGTGTTTTTTGAATGAAAAATGTGAGATTTACACCGAAAATGATTGAATCACACGCAAAATCAAGAACCAAAGCTCTAATACCACTTGTTAGGACTATGTACGTATGGAGTACTAACTGATTCCGCGCGTATACCAACTCAAATAGTGTGGAATTCTATTTGATTAGCGATCCAATCAGGAGAACACAGTTCAGATCAATCTAATGATTAATGAGACGTTATGAATGATTAGAACATGATCAACTGTGATCTATGAAGTTGGAATAGGTGTTCTTGAGTCTCTGGACACTAGGGTACGATTATTTGCATAGGTATTCGAATTTTTTGTTTTACCACGAATTAGGTGGTATTTATATGTTAGGTTTTCCATTTGTACGACTGAACCATTAGCATGGTTCAGTCGTGCAACTGAAGCACGCGATTGATCCATCCGCACGACTGAAGGTCTAGTCGTGCGACTGAGTCAATCTTATGTCTCAATCGTGTGACTGATCCAGTCTCCTGGTTCGGTCGTGCGACTGGTCCATTAGCATGAAGTATTCATGTGTATGGTCCATTAGCATGGTCCATTCGCACGAGAACTTCACACAATTAAGTTTGAACAAGTTTCTCAATCATTATTGACTAGGAACTATGTACAATAACCTCAAACCTATATAGTTAGTTCAATATGTGTTATCACACAATAAACAATGAAATATTAAACATTATAAACATTAACCACACATTGTATTTCATTCATACCCATTCAATTACATATATGTAAGACATGAAAGACATTTTACATTAAGCTTCTAAACTAGGTACACATGTATCTACATAAAGGGTCAACATAGTGTTGGTGAGATTTCCATAGTTTTCAATATATAAGTATATAAAAGATGGCAATTCATGTTATAAGTTAGTGAGCAAAGTAATAGGGATGTAAGACAGATGCACAATCAAACCTTGACAGTTTACAAGTTTCCACGTTTACAAGTTTATACGATTAGCTAAGTGTACTTGGATTAACCAAGCAGGCTTGTCAAGCCCATAGATCTATGACGTCACCAGGCTAGGAATAGTTAATGATTGCACATATAATCGTCAATACATGGTAATTACTATAGTTCAACTAACCACAACAAATAATGAATTGCTCAAGTGTTTACAAGAATCAAACATTTTACAAGTGCAATGGTTATAATGTTAAATGTTTCACCCCAAAGTGTAAAAATATGAAAAAGAGGTATAGTAATACTCACATAGTCAATAAATATATAATTGATGATTAATAAGGTTAATGATAAGCATCGTTTCAACGTAAACCGTTACGAGACACCTAATTATATAATTACAAGACTTAAGTTTAATAAGTTTAACGATTTAACGAGAACTAGGGTTTTTAATGAATTTTTGGAGTTTTGTCAAATAATTATATTTTAACAAATGAGAATCAGTTATATTTCTTGAGATCAATATATTTTTATAATATTTAAAGGTATGAAATAAAAGGAACATTTTTAATAATTTTGTAAGATTTATAAAATTTAGATAAAGTTTCATAACTACATAAAATATGCACGTTTTAAACAATAATTTGTTTAATTAAACTAGTATTTAAAGGGTAATTTTTATAAAAATCAAGCTAAGTATAACATTAGCTTTAGTATATTAAATAAATATAAATATAAGAGTATTATATATATATTTTTATTATAAATAAATTACAGAACAAAAATAATTAAGTGGTTTTTAAATTAACATAGTTTACAAAATGATTATTTGAAATATTTAGAAATTTTTAATAATAATTTTGGAGACCAAAAAGCCTAAAAAAATAGGTGAGGCTCCTGGATTCGAACCGGGGACCTCCCTTCTATGGGTCGAGTGTCTTTCCACTGAACCAAAGGCCTCAGTCGCGTTTAAAGATGGTTTCTTAATTCTAGAAACACTAACCAAATAAACCCCAAAAATCCTCAAGAACTCTAGATTCATCATCAATCAAATTGATATATCAATCAATGTTGTTAACAAAAACGATCATGGGGCTTTTGATACCCAACTAAAATCGAGTGTATAGCAATGTTTAATTACCTGATTTGATGTAGAAAATGACGATGTTAACCAAATGACAATGTTTAATTACCAGGTCGCGACTAAGGTAGCATTGGTTTAGTACCCAAACGATGATGTTAATTTCAAAATTGGAGGTTCAAATGATGGTGTTCGAGTGTTGGGCAGGTCGCAGTTAATGGGGAGATCGAAGGAGATGTTTGTGTAGTTTGCAAGTGAAATTAAGAGTAGTATTCGATTAAGGACAGGTAGATGATTGTTTATGTTGGATTAATTGAGTTGTTATTGATGTTTAAGGGTCGAATGGCTATGGAGTTCAAGGCTACGGTTACCCTCTCGATTAGGATTCGTAACCGGCATTTAAATGTGTTTAATTAACTCTTACATGTTCGAAACGATTGCTCGAAGGTTTTGGGACCGGTTTTAGGTTAAAGAATCGACGGAATTTGAGGGATTAAGGTGGCCGGAGAGTCGTCGGCGAGTTGGCCAGAATTGGTGGCCGGATTTGCGGTTATGGGGAAAAGTTGTGTTTGATTTTTGAGGATTTACATAAATGGTCCCTGTAGTTTTAAATCTTATTATTTTATGACCAAACTTTAGTGTTTAAAGTTTCTAAATTAACAAAATGGCCCCTTGAATTTAATCAAACTTTAAGTTTTATATAATTTAACTTTCTAACTTGTATAATCTATTATTGTTGTTATTATTATTATTATTATTATTATTCTAATTATTATTTGTGTTATTACTATCATAATTATTATCATTTAAGTTAATAGTTATATTATTAAGTTAAAAATTTATGGCAAGCTAACAAATAAACATAAATAACTTACGAGTTTCATAAAATGCATAAATAATCTTTACAAAAACTTAACTAAGTTAACTTTTAATTAACCCAAAATACATGATGTTACACGGAGTCTCTTTGAAGTTTAATCATAGTGAAGCATCTGATTTTGAATCCAAAGCACTTGAGCACAGCAGCTTGCAACAGTAATGTATTCAGCTTAAGTAGTTGATGTAGAGACACAGGATTGTTTCTTCCATTACCATGAGACAACCCTTCCACCAAGAAAATGACATCCCCCAGATGTAGACTTTGCAGTCATATTGCATCCACCATAATCACTATCTATATATGTATATAATTGAAGTCAGAATTCTGGGATACTAAAGGCCAAGTGTTGAGGCACGTTTGAGGTATCTTAGAATTCTCTTGGCAATGATAAGATGTGACATCTTGGGGTTGGCTTGATATCTTACACAAATACATGTAGCAAACATGATATCTAGCCTGCTAGCTGTAAGATACATAAGAGACCCAATCATAGCCCTGTAAAGGTGTTCATCCACACACTCTCCCTCAAGATCAGGTCCAAGGGAGTGGTTTCTTGCTATGGATTTCTTAGCAATCTTACAATTAGTCATGTTGAATCTTTTGAGTATGTCTTGAACATACTTTGATTGACTTATGAAGATGCCATCTTCAACTTGCTTCACTTAAATTCCCAGAAAGAAATTGAGTTCCCCCATGGCACTGATTTCAAATCTGTCCTTCATCAGCTTCTCAAAAACTTTGCAGAGCCTTGGATTAGTTGAACCGAAAATGATGTCATCTACATACACTTGAACTAGCATCAAGTCATTTCATTGTCCTTTGATGAAAAGAGTTCCATCTATAGTACCCCTTCTATATCCATGTTTGCAGAGATACTAAGATAGAGTCTCATACCACTTCCTGGGTGCTGGGTGCAACCCATAAAGAGCTTTATCAAGCTTGCAGACATAATCAGGAAGATCAGGATCTGCAAAACCAGGTGGTTGTTTGACATACGCCTCTTCATCAATCACCCCATACAGAAAAGCACACTTGACATCAAGTTGATAGACCTCGATGTTCTTGGATGCAACAAATACCAAGAATATCCTAACAGCTTCTGGTCTTGCTACAGGAGCAAAGACATCAGTGTAGTCAATTCCTTCTTCTTGTGTGTACCCTTGAACAACTAGTCTAGCTTTATTCTTGATGACAATTCCTCTCTTATCTTTCTTGTTCCTTAACACCCATGTGGTTCCTATAGTAGTCTTCCTATGAGGAAGAGGACATAGGTTCCAAACTTTTTGCCTTTTGAATTGAAGCAGCTCCTCTTGCATAGCTTCAACCCAACTTCCATCCTTCAGAGCCTCATCAATCTTCTTGGGCTCTATCTGAGATAAGAAACAAGAGTGAAGACAAACATTTGCTTCATGGGTTTGTCCTCTTGTTTTTACCCCTGTGTCAACATTTCCAATGATATTTGTGGTGGGATGAGACTTATGGATCCTTATTTGAGGGATCACAGCAAGTTACTAAGAGAAATATAAACTAGAGAAATTTAGATCTGGCATTGATGTTTCTCCTACCACATCAGCACACTTATTAAGAGAAACTTGATCTAGAGAGTGTGTGATATCATTAATGTTGTCTTCTATGGATTGGTTGTCAGCATAAAAAATTTTTGATCACTATCACCACCACCATTTCCTTCTCCAATTAAAGCTTTTTTATCTGGTTGTGGAGCCTCTGAGCCAGAATTTGAAGGCATCTCAGATGTATCAGCTGAATTTTCCATTGTTGTGCTGATAGAAACTTCATTTGCAGAGTTAGTTACAACTGGAGTTGAAGATATATAGCTTGAAGGTCTTCTCAAATCAAATTTTGGATCAAGATCACCTATAGGTAGTATATCTATAGATCCTGAAACATGCTCACATGATTTGTTAAAACAGCTGGTAACTAAATCAAAAGATCAAACAGCCAATCCGGACCAAAACCTTTTACACTGGGTGTGTGCTCATCGAAAATCATATTGGCTGACTCTTCAACTACTCTAGTTCTGAGATTGTATAATCTATAAGCCTTGCTTAGGAAGAGTATCCAATGAAATGTCCATCATCTGATTTCTTAGAAACTTGGCAATTGATCTATGGTATTCAAGATGGTGCAAGGACATCCAAATGACCTGAGAAAACCATTAAAAGGTTTCCTCTTGTGCCAAAGTTCATAAGGAGTCTTACCATGAGTCTTAACCACAAAAACTCTGTTTCGCACATAGCAGGAAGTGTTGACTGTCTCAGCCCAGAAGGTGATGGGCAGTTTAGAGTCAGACAACATAGTTCTTGTAGCTTCAATAAGTGTCATGTTTCTCCTCTCAGCAACACCATTTTCCTGAGGAGTCCTGGGAGCACTATATTGTCTTGTAATACCCTTTTCATCACAAATTGTATCAAGGATTTGGTTCTTAAATTCAGTTTCTTGATCATATCTTATGGTTTTGACCTTGTGATAACATTGATTCTCAATCTTTAAGATGAAGTTTTTTAGAATCTCAGGAGTCTCATCCTTAGTTCTAAGGAAGAAGACACAAGTGAATATTGTAAAGTCATCTGTGATCACCAAACAATAAGAGGTACTTCCTAGACTCATTACACTAGTGGGGCCAAAGCGATCCATATGTAACAAGTGTAGGAGTATAGTGATGGAGTTTCTTTCCTTAGGCTTGTGAGATACCTTGTGTTGCTTCCCTTTCAGGCATGCAACACAATGATCATCATTTGTAAACTCTTTCTTTGGCATTCTAGATATCAAATCATTCTTAATCAGTTTATTCATGCTTTTAAAGTTTACATGACACATTCTTTTATGCCAAAGGAAGGAGTCATCACTATTAGCTTTAGATAGAAAGCATGAAACTTCTCCCGAGGAGATGTTTCTTGCAAATCCATCTTGTACATGTTCCCTTTCCTAGGGGCTCTGAGCATGGTATGCTCTTGAGTAATGACCTCCCCGGGCTTGAGAACAATGCATTTATGCTCAGTGAAGAGCATGTTATAACTCTGATCACAAAATTGAGATACACTCAGAAGATTGTATCCAAGCTCATTGACAAAGTTTACCTTCTCAATACTAAGCTTACCATTTGTGACCTTGCCCTTTAAGAAATGTAGCCACCTTCATCTCATTCAAAAGTAATTGGACCTTTATCAATTCTTTCAAAATTTTGGAGTAGTGACCTATTGCCTGTCATGTGCCTGAACAGCCACTATCAATGGTCTATACATTTTTGTTTGTCTTTAGTTGTTCCTGCACAAAGGAAATGATTAGTTACATTTGGAAACCCAAGCCTTATTGGTCTTGGGCTCATCAAAAGAAGTAGAAGGTAATGAAATAGTAATAGATCCTATAGTTGTGCTTTGAGGATCTTTTACTGTTGTTGATGGAGAACTTTTAGTCACTTGGTCTTTCTTTGTCTTCCACACCACCTTTGGAAGTTTGGACTTGACCTTCAATACTTTGGAAGTTTTTGAGACTTCAGAAGTTTTGATGACTGGACCTTCAGAAGATCGTGCTAGCACTACAGCAGACTTCAGTGCTTCGGAAGTATTTCTTTCTTCCGAGACCAAATTTTCTTCCGAAAGCAATTTTCCACTTGCCTTCTTCTTCATTTTGGAGCTTCCGAAGGAAACATATATTCCTTCCAAAGCTTTCTTCTTCTTCTCCAGACTCTTAGAAGTTTCTTTCTTTGTGATGTGGAGAGTACTCTTTGGATTGTAGAAACAATCTTTAGCAAGATGAGAGGTACTCCCACACATAACACAATCATTTTCTTCCTTCTAGGAGTCTTCTTCTGTGAACAAGGCTGAACTTGATCACTTTCAATCTCCATCTTTATCTTCTTATATGAAGTGGCAATTCTTGTGGGGTTAGAACTACCTTTGG
Organism: Flaveria trinervia; assembly: GCA_025506515.1. Taxonomy (NCBI): domain Eukaryota; kingdom Viridiplantae; phylum Streptophyta; class Magnoliopsida; order Asterales; family Asteraceae; genus Flaveria; species Flaveria trinervia. The sequence goes on along the minus strand of CM046456.1, from coordinate 60,766,845 downwards.
AGCTTGATAGTTCATGTTGTACAATAGTAGTGCATAACTTATTGGCCTTCTTCATGGTGATGGGATGACTTGGATTTGAACTAGAACTCTTGTTGTTGGAGTTCAAGTTTGAGTCCTCAGTTTTAACCACTTCAATTCTGCAGAAACAAAGACTTGTTTCTATGCAGAGTTGAAGATGGCTTTGATATCTTGAGCCTTCCTTGCTTTTCTTTTGCTATTTCTGATCAAGTTCTTCCTTCTTAGAATGCTCTTTTTCATTCCTCTCAAAGCCATTCTTCATCATCTTCTCTTCATCCTCTTCAGTCAAGGGGTCTATGAGAGGAATTTCATCTTCACAAGTTCCACACCTAAGAGATCTTACAGACAAGATTGTGTGTGGAGGAGCTATCTCAAAAGATCCCAGTCCCTGCTTGTTCTGATAACACTCTTTTGTATGCAAGGATGAGGATATCATGTTCTTGAAGGTCTCTTCTTCAAGAACACATTTTTCTGCCCTGGCTTTGCTGATCACAAGCTCAGCCTAGCATTCGGTCAACTTAGTTATGAGATCTTTGATTTGAGTCTTCTAAATTGTGTGCTCATGTTTAAGAACTGAAATGGTTTTCTTTAAGTCCTCTATCTTTAACTTATACTTATTTTCAGTCTTTTTGAAATTAGATCTTTCTAATACTTTTTAAATAGTTTTGAACTACTAAACACAAGTATTATTAACCAATAATAATAATCCTAAACATTTACAATGAGTCACACAACACACGAAATATATATATTACACGTTGTCACGTTATCGCGTAAAATTTATAAATCAATCATTTAAAATTCTATAAATTTATGAACCACATAATCACAACTAATAACCAACATTATAAATTAGATTATTATTGTTTTTCATAGATTATTATTATTAAGTCACCAACATTCAACGACAACTAGTGTGTGCCCACGACACGTGTATGCAAGACCTAATGGAACTAATGGAGTTCGGTAACGGAAATTTACTGGATGTCTTGCATACACGTGTCGTGGGCACACATTAGTTGTCGTTGAACATTGGTGACTTAATAATAATAATCTATAATAAACAATAATAATCTAATTAATAATGTTGATTATTAGTTGTGATTATGTGGTTCATGAATTTACAGAATTTTAAATGATTGTTTTATAAATTTTACGTGATAACGTGACAACGTGTAATATATATATATATATATATATATATATATATATATATATTATTGGTTAATAATACTTGTGTTTAGTAGTTAAAAACTATTTAAAAAGTATTAGAAAGATTAGTTTTTATAAAATATAATTAAAGGGGTTATTTTGTAAATACCTTTTTAACTAAAACTTACCAAAATTTACCCAACCCTAGCCCCCAAACCCCCATTTACGGCCGAAACCCCACTCACACCCCCATTCTTTGCGATTTTGATCCTAAAGCAAGCATACAAGTCGAATTCCAAGTGGTTTCAAGTAATACAAGTTGATTTCAAGTGATAATCATTATCTAAGCACATCTAAAGGTTAGTTTTGATTAGTTCTTCGTGTTGATTGTTCTTGATGAACCCTAATCCACAAAATTGATGATGATTAATGCAATTTATTATTGTATGATGATTATATGATGTTAGTTAGGTTGTATGAATGCTAGATTATGTTGATTGTGCAAGAAATCTAGGGTTTGATCATCTAGTTCATGCATTGCCATAAGAGGAAACTTTTTGTTCTTGGAATTCATGATTTGATGATGCTAGTATGTTAGATGTAATGCTTAGATGTTAGTTTAATTGAATTGTGCAAGAAAATCCATAAAATTGAGATGTTGATCATGACTTACTAAAAGTAGAAACTTTTATGTATGATGTTTGGGAATTTGGATGTTTTGGAGATGATTAACATGTTAGAATGAATTTTATAAACTTGATTAGGTATAATATTGATGAAATTATCATTGGATTTGATGCTAGAACACTTTTGGGTGTTACTTTCCAAAAAGGAAAACTTTATTTTTGTAGAACTTTGGATGTGATGAATTGGGCATGCTTGTGATGTTAAGATCATGTTAGAATGATTGTGGATAATGTTTGTTGAGATAGAATGTGTAATTGAGTTGTTATGGATGTTTGGTTGATCATGTAGGAAGTATAGGTTTTGTTATTCATACATGAGAATGGATTATGGTTAGTGATTAGGAGAGCATGTTTGGGATTGAAACTGATGGTAAATGTGTATGTTGGTTGGAATGAACTAAATGAATGGATGTGATTATGATTGTCATACACGCGTGCGAATCTGAGGCCCCTACTTAGTAGGATTGACAGGGTTTAGGATGTGAAGTCGTGAGTGGCTTCACATGGCATTTGGTGCATGATTAGGCTTCACATGGCATTTAAGCATAATGATTGTTGAGATTTGCATAAGTGTATGATGATCTAATGTGGCATGATGACTTAGGTAGAACCTAGGTTGATAATGTGATATACATGGATAAATTGCATGACACTTGTTGGGTTTGAAAAGGATAATCAATATTATCAACATAGTTTAAGTCAACAAAGGTTAATGTCATGGTCAAAGTCAACAGAAAAGACAAACAAAACATTTGAGACAAAGACCCAAAATGAGACGTTGAAGATATAATATGACTAGAATCTTTATTGTAATAAATATATTTTGTGTCAACAAAATATATTTAATCTAGTTTTAGTCATGTTTTAGTTTTCCCTAATTAGTCGAAGTCTAGGGGCTTAATGTGTAATTAGTGGATTTTATATTCACTATATAAGGATAAGGGTAATTAGGGTTTGGGGGCTTGAAAGAGAGCCAAGGATTGGGAGGTTTTCATGTAAACAATATTCTTGCGATCCTTGTGGATTAAAGTGAGAATTTTCATTGTGTTCTTGTGTGTTCTTCCTTGTTTATCATGATTATATGTCATTTTGATCCAAAATCTTTACAATTTCCATTGATTCAAGTGTTTGTGGACCTACAATTTGGTATGAGAGCCTAATTGAGATCCATCTGAATCAAATGTGAAGATTTGTTACTGTTTCACACCCACGAACACACACATATGTTTTTGCTTCATTTGATCTTCAAGATTCTATTAACACAACCCCGGTTTGACGTTTTCTACTCCTTAAATGGTTCCTTCTTCACTCCTAAGTCCTATCAAAATCAAAACTCCACAACCGATTTACTCTTCAAACACACAATCGATTACACTTCAACTCACGATCTCCAAATCAAAATCGATTACAATCTCAACACTCATCTCCCTTTTCCTTCTCGTTCGATCACAAGGAAGTACGAGGAATCAAATGACGTTGTGCGAGCTGAGTAGATTGCGGGGGCATACCAACGAGTTGGTGTGGTAGTGGTGGCGCAGGAACAACGGTTCAAGGGTGCAGGGGCGCAACAAGGGTTGGTTTTGTTACGAAGGCATAGAATGGGCCGATATTTCACAACAAGCAGTTTAATTGAGCATGAACATAGGCTGCAGGGTGTAGGGTTGTGGGTTTGTGATGATAAGGGTTATCGTGGTTTGTGGGTTGCTAAGTTTGTATTTGGACAAACTAGGTGTTGCAGGTGTGGTTGTTGCTTGGTTATGAATGGTAGTGAATGTGAGTGTGCTTGTAAGGGGGTGGTTAAGGGCTGCAGAAGTTGATTGAGTATGGACATGGGCTGTTTGGTGAAGGATAATGCTGGTAATAGGGGGCTGCTAGTGGTTTGGTTCGGGCTGCTATAGTTGTTGTGTTAGTGAGATTGGTGAGGGTGAGTTAAAAAATGTTTAGAAGCTGCAGTGTGTTTGTGCGGATTATAGGATGCACAAATGTGTGGTTTTGGTTGAGTTGCAAGTGGTAATAGGCTGCATTTTGTTAAGGTTAAGGTGCTTTGGACAAGAAATATGGTTAAGAATGAGTTGAATGGGGTTATGAGGTTGATTGAATGGGGTTTGTTATTGATGATGAGTTTTGTGGTGTTTTGGGGTTGATCTGATTCGTGCAGGGGCTGCATTAAGACGATGTTGAAGGGGTTGTTTAGGATTTTATTTTGGGATGATTATAGGCTATTTTAAGTATTGTTTGATGAGGTTTTGGGTGGTTTGAGGCTTTTGAGGGCTGTTTGAGATGATATAGATGATCAAGAGGCTGCTCAAGATTTGTTTAGTTTAGATTGAGTGCTTCTAGATGTGGGCTATTGTTTTGCCAAATTCACAGCCGTTTAGAGGCTGCTTGAGTGATGATGAGAATAGGGAGGTCAAAAGCAAGTTTAGAAACAATAACTTGAATTATGTTATTGTGATTCTGTAGCAGCTTCTGGTTTATTGTGAATATAACAGGGGAGGGGCTGTTGCAAGAGGTTTGAGGCTGATATGGTTTAGTATGGCATGTTGTAAAAATTTTGTTTGTAAAGCAGGATGCTGATTTGTGATGTTGTTTGTTGATTCTTTTGGTGCGTTGGATGGCTGGGGTTGTTTTTGTTGAGATTTTAGGCTGCATAGAGGTTGTGTTGAAAAGATTGCAGGAGGATTTTATGTTGTGATTGCTTGTTGTTTGTTTGATATTGGTGAGCTAGGTTACAACAAGTGTAAGTAAATGGTTTGATTAGAGGCTGCAACAGGATGTATGGGTGTTTATGAATGTTAAAATGTGAGCATAGGTGATTTTTCAGCTATTTTGTTGCTCGTGATTATTGAGTGATGGCTGTAGGGGGATTGTTTTGGTTTGATTGAGGGTTGCACAAAGGTTTAGAGTCTACACATATATGGTTAAGAGGTGTTTGAGGTTGTTAGATTGTGGCTACGGATAGAGGTGATTTGGTGGTTGTTGTAGTTGTGATGATATGATCAACGCAAAGGGCTGAAAGGGGTTGCACTTTTAGGATGTTTTGGTTTATGATGGGTGCAAATCGTTTGGATAAATGCAGCAGGGAAGTTGTTTGAACAAGTGTGCAACCGAGTGAAATGAATGAAGAGCAACTAGGCTGTTTTGTAAAGGTTAGAGGCTGCTTGGGTGTTGTTTTGTTAATGGCTATGGCTGCAAAATGGTTTTGATGAGATTCAGAAAGCTTCAACCTAGGAGGGATTGAAGATCATTCTTTAGTTGACTTCTCGGTTCTAAATTCGATTCAAGATGTTGATAATATAGACTAAGGGGGGGTATTGTTGGGTCTGAAAAGGATAATCAATATTATCAACATAGTTTAAGTCAACAAAGGTTAATGTCATGGTCAAAGTCAACAGAAAAGACAAATAAAGCATTTGAGACAAAGACCCAAAATGAGACGTTGACGATATATTATGACTAGAATCTTTATTGTAATAAATATATTTTGTGTCAACAAAATATATTTAATCTAGTTTTAGTCATGTTTTAGTTTGTTTTTTATTTTCTCTAATTAGTCTAAGTCTAGGGGCTTAATGTGTAATTAGTGGATTTTATATTCACTATATAAGGATAAGAGTAATTAGGGTTTGGGGGCTTGAAAGAGAGCCAAGGATTGGGAGTTTTCATGTAAACAATATTCTTGTAATCCTTGCAGATTAAAGTGAGGATTTTCATTGTGTTCTTGTGTGTTCTTCCTTGTTTATCAAGATTATATGTCATTTTGATCCAAAATCTTTACAATTTCCATTGATTCAAGTGTTTGTGGACCTACAATACTCTTGTACGTTAAGTTATCATATATGATTAAACTATATTTCAATTAATATGTTACCAACGGGTCAAACGAATCAACTAGGTTAACCTAGGATTATTGAGGTTCTATGTGTACACGTACTTATGTACTTGTGTGTTCTAGGTAACCTTTGAAGGGTTATCTTTGCATCTATCACGAGTCTCTTTATTCACTATCATTACTGGGTGAGTTCATGCCCCTTATTTTATAAACTCTCTTCTGGGGGAGGTAGCATACTTGTACTCAAACGCTATTTTATTATTATAAGTTGTGTATGTATTAACATAGTGCTAATACCTTGAAAAGTCCTCACACTTTCGGATCGTTAATAATGGTAACTAGCAGGAAATCTTGGGTAGTACTACTGGGTGTGACGAGCCCCACCTGTGCGAATAAAGGTCAAACGGGTGCAATATTATCCTAAACACAAACATCATCACGACCTCGTAAGTCGTGATGGGAGGCAACAACGCAACACAGTCAGCTTCGATCACGAAATCACTATGGTTATTACTTGTGAATATAAACTAGCTATCTTATTCAATACACTTCTTATGTTATACGACTGTTAATATTTATGTTAAACGCAAACTCTTGAACTCACCAACTATTGTGTTGATATTTTTAGTATGCTATTCTCAGGTTGTTAACTCAGCTTCCCATTAGAAGCACAACACGGGTCCAACATGCATCCTAAGGCTTTATTTCATAGACACATTTGTTTATCTTTTATATACGGGTTTTAAACATTGGGATGGCG